>QYTT01095101.1:23329-45710 GCA_006980735.1 Dasypogon diadema
TTTTCGATTTCATACTAGTGAGTCGCTTAATTTTTTCTATTTTACTTCTGTTTATAATAATTTCATTTGGAAGAAAAGCATCAGCTTCAACACAAACCCCACTTGTTTCATCACCGAATCTGTCATTATTAGCTTGAGGCACAAGAACCTTTTCCATGTCCTGTGACGATTCATCATTATGTCGAGTTGTTAAATGTCCGGCTAAAAATTACAAATTTATTCAGTAAAAGTTAAAAAAAAACACAGTTAAAACTTCAATGATCGCTGGTATATCACGTCTTTGCCAATTCTATAAAAGTTCATAACATAGAATGGTGCCAGGATGTATCGGTAATTGAAGGCTATCTGGACCTTCTTAGAGGAGTAGAAAAGCTATCACAGACGACAGACAATCTGTGAATATTGAGAAGTAAAGAATAAAGAAAACTATTTGCTTGCTATATTAATTTCATGAAGGCTTTCAATAGTATTTCCCAATCAACCCCTTATAGGTTTACAGGTACCAAATCATTGTTAAAGAAATAAGGAGTGCAGTTCTGTGACTCAATTCCTATTCGTAGGATCAATCTCCAAGAATTTTTCCATTTTTTTGTTGTTCTGCAAGCAGTGAATACTGAGTTCCCATCTTGGACATTGCCTAACTATACTATATAGTATACTATATAGTTATACACTATATAGTGGTCCTGGCACACTATGACAAGAACTTAAATAAAAACACCAAAATCAGTAAAGAAGCCTTCAGTTTCAGCTTAAAACGTCAGTGGTAAAGGAATTTTAATACTGTCAGCCGATATAATGGGTAAATTGAGTACCAGCGCTTATAGTGTTCGGAAGACCGCAAATAACGTAAACAACTTACAGGAGTACTTACAATTAACATCATCCGTTGTATCTTCCGAATTCTGATTGTCCTAAAAGAAGGAAATAAGCACGTTTAATCTCACCCTTACCAATTTTACCTACTTCGCTAATTTCAGTGATCAAAACATTTGCATCGGAAAACGTTGAGGAAAGTTCGTCCATCTTTGCTACAATTTCTGCCATGGAAAGTCGTTTACATGGGTCACGATCCCAACAAGTTACCATTATTTCCTTTATTTCCGTTGGACAGTGCATTATTGGCTGTGGACGTTTACCTATTTCAATACGAGCATACGAAACTGCTCTTTATTTAATATTATTTAACCGCAATACCATATAACACCTGAATTTGTATCGCATCCGGTTCTTTATTAAAAAATGGAAGTTTACGGGAAAACAACTCCCACAAAATTATTGACCAACTATAAACATCACATTTCTCTGAGTACTTCTTGCCAGCAAAGACCTAAAAATAAAAGCATCTGAAATTGCACAAAAGTCCATGAACATTTCTGTGGAACTTCTGGAGCCATCCATCGTGGCGTTCCCCGATTACTCGTCATCGTGGATTTCAATTCAGCAACCGTTCCAAAGTCACATATTTTCAAGACTTGAAAGTCATTCATGAGCAACAGATTATCAGGCTTTAAGTCTCTATGCAGTAGTTTCTTCTTGTGTAGATAACTCACGCCCTGAAATGTTTGGTGTGATAAAATTGATAATACCAACATTTTACCTACTTGGGCACATTGAAGAGCAAAACTTATTGCTTCTCCTTTAGTGTAATTTCGTTTGGGTTCGTAGTGAATATATCTGTGTAAGGATCCGCATGCAGCAAATTCCATTACTATACATGCTTGATGCCCTTTCATAGCTACGCCGTAAAATTCGATAATATTGGGATTTGACTCAATTCGATACAAGGGTTCAATCTACGATGGAAAAAAAAGATAACTTCTAGTTACATGTTGATAAATATAATTATTAAAATATCCTTAATAAAAATTAAAAACAAGGCGATAGGTTGCAAGCTTACGGATCTCCACAAATTAAAGGAAGGAAATATTTAATCAACAAAGATTTCAAGCTCTTTTTACAGGTTTTCATCAGTAAATATTCATTTGATCTAATGCGATGATCCCTGGTCTGTTTCCTTGTAGATCAATCCCTGCGCGTGATACCCACGCATCGAGCCGTCTTCATCCTTTCTAATTGTATGAAACCTTGAAGAAGAAGCATTTTCGCCATATGCTTTTTTCCGAAAAGGCAAGAACGCTATGAAACCGACCCATTTTTCATTACAAGAAAATTACAAATGTGTTGTAAATTAGACGTAATATATCATGTTTTTAGTGCGGTAATGCTTCTTGAACCACAGCAAAAGCAAGTTTACAACCGAAAGAGCTCATGTTATTCATTTGATAGGATTAAAAGAGAATTTGGTATTACGAGTTGTTACCTAAAGATTAGACTATTGACTCGAAGAAGTACTGTTCAAAACTAACCGAAATGACTAGCATTATAAAAAAGGAAAGGTGTTGTGTTTTAATACGATAATGCTAGACCGCATGTGTTCAAGAAACACTTCTACGATTTGGCTAGGATGTCGTAGTTCATTCAACTTACACTATTTTACAATCTCCGGATACTATTTATTGTGATTACTTAAGAATAGTCTAAATGGTAAGAATATTACTTCCTTGGAAGCGTGCACCTGGAACCACCTGGATTTGTTTTCAAAACAGAAACCTCAAAACTTTTACGAGCGGAGATTTACGCAAATATCAGAGAAAAAAAATGGCATGAGGTTTTGTATCAATCCAATAATAGAAATTATATACACATAATTACCTCCTTTTTCAATTTCTCCGTGCCAAGACTTGACTCGAACTCCTTGATGGCCACAAGTTTATTTTTCCACCGAGCTTTGTGAACAGTACCAAACTTTCCTCGTCCAATTTCCTGAAAAAATTAAATTTTTTCTGGTTAGATAAACACAAAAAGTGGGTGAGTTTTAGTATAATAGTATTGTATAATTCCCAGTTCACGTAAAATTGCTAATTAGACTATTTAGGTGATCGATGCTGTAAAATTTAAAGTAACTTGGTAATGATAGTTAGGTTTCTATTCAAAGTTTTTGTCATCATATCACATTCAGAAGTAGTCAAAGCCTGGAAATTTGCTAAGTTCTACTGCAATAGCCTTTAAAGCCTCTAAATCACAGAAAGCTCATATATTTCATATCTAGTGGATAGTGATATACTACTTCCTCTTTTGCATGTTAAATGAAAAGTTTTTGGAAATTTGACTACCTTCAAAGTATATATCCCATTTGAGACGACAAAGCAATTAGGACACTATTTTTAACTCAACACTAAAGAAGAAAAAATTCCCACTTAAATAATCGTAGAAAACTTTTTAGGCTAGAAAATCTCATACATAATCCATAAAAAATGAGAACTAAACAAACCTCAATTTTCTCTATGTCGCTATATTTTATTTCTTCAAATTGCCGATTGCCTGCTCTTAAATCTGCCATTTTCTGTTAATTTCTTGAAACATTTATTTCTACTTGAAAATTGTTTAATACACGGACAGAAATTGTACCAAGTTTTGTTAGAAATAGGTAACCAGATGTCAAACAATTTCGCAAGCTTTGATCAGTGACCAAGCACCTCGCAACAGAAATCAAACTAAAAAAGAATAATTGTGTTTTCTAAGCTTTTCCTAGTAAGAAACTTAACTGAATATCTTAAGTACTTCAGATAAAGATTTGCCAGACTAGAATTTAAACTTTTCGAAGCAACAAAGTTTTTAATATTCTCTACTTATCTTTACACTTTTTACGAAATGCTCTCCTCAACTTCAGGGCCTTTTAAATTTTTGTATATTTTATGTAAACTTGTTGCTAATCATTGGATTCTTGATAAATGATAGGAACTTTTTAAAACGAATTGGCAACTCTCCTGTATTAGATAAAAATTTGTGGTGCTTCTTATCGCATTTTTATTCGTTGCACAACATTATCAGTTGCAACGTTTGTTTGCTGTGTTTACAGATAATATGTAATTCATAAATTAAATACCCCGATCCAAGGGAGTTATCAAAAAAGCTTTCAATAATCTGCTCACATGACTAAAGATTTGGTAAACCAGAACTACTCAGCGGAACTAAAGTCTTTTAAAGTTTTGTTGGTGTAGCAACTGTCTAGAACCATGCTATTCACCGATATTTTAATATACCCTTGATCTAAAGATGTCAAAAACTACAATTGCCGAATAATAACGTAATTTACCGGTGGTGAAGTAATAATATCAAGTAAAATTTTACAATTTTAAGTTAAATATTATGGGAGGAATGGAGGCCAAGCGCGTTTCATGTTCCAAATATTCATCAAGTGATATTAGAGCCATCTGATTTTAAATTTAAAGATTGTCTCTTTCATTCAACAGTGGACTTTAAATACAATATAAAAGTAAACAAGATAAATTAAGATCGAACTAGTCCTATATCGCTTGAGACCCACATTTGAGAAAGTTCTTATGATAATGGACTCACAATATACTTCTCTATAGTATCCCCCTTGTCCTCTTTAATTTATCCAGCTGATATTGTAGATTTTACGATGTGGAAATGAATGCCATAGGCAGCTAGTCTTTTGGCTTCAGCAAACTGTAGTATTCTATTGCCCATTATCAGAGATCGATCCCACTTTAGCTTGAATGACCATTATAAAGAAGCAGATGCCAATCCTTTGCAGAAAATAATCTGGAAAAAAGTAATTATGAGGAAAAAACGAATTTGTTAAAAATGTTCAGTATTCTACCTTTGGGGCTTGTGTATTTTTACCTTGTCTCTTTTTTTATGTTTTAACTATAGCTCTGGAGAGCAGTCATTCATGAATCAGAAAAAAGAAAAAAGATTGTAAACTGTTCGGTCAAATTTAAATTTCATCGCACTGATTGTCTTGCTGTCATCGAAACAGTTTTTTGTTCACCTAGGAAGAAATTTGGGCACTTCTCAAGTCTTTTTGAAGTGAATTTAACCTTCAAAAATTACTTTAAAAACCCAAAAAATCTCTCCTTCTATTGGTAGAGGAGAATCTTGATACAAAATTTTATATATCGAATACAATGGGAAGATTAATACTCTTGATCGCTTCAACTTTTCTTTTGTTTTATTTTCTTATAAAAATTACAATGAGACCAAATTTATGTTGTTAAAAATTGTTTAAAACTTTGAAATTATAAATCATAACATTTTAATACAATACATGTCATCCCAAGAGGATCATGAACTTACTAATTAAATTATTAAGATTATTTATGGCAAACAAAGAAAACATTTATGAAGTACAAAACATACTATACTTGTCATCACAAAGTGAAATGCAATAAAAGTAAAATGAAAACAAAAAATCAACTTTAAAAATGTTTCGAAGTGATTTGATTACACTCGTCAATCACTCTATACTAAAATTACGTCAGTTTATTTTTCAAACCTCGGGATTCGGTAGGCAATGATTTCACATAAACGATAAGCCTTTTCATTTGCTTTATATCTGGTGCTTGTCAGTGAAATATTCTGCAGCACCAAAAATCTGCTGTATTTTGTTTTGTTGTGCACATAAATACAGTTGGTGCAGCAGGGTGGAAATTTACAAATACAATGGAAAGATCTAAAAGCAGTCAATTGCCATTTGCTCGCATAGCAAATTTGAACAGGTAACGAAAAAGCTAGTGTAGATAATTCTGGTGAGATCAATTGTGTAAATTTGAAAATCACTACCAATGCTATTGTGATACCCTGTGAATCGGTATGTATATAATTTTATAGCGCGGTATTAATTGAGGTCATACATAAATACTAGTCGCCTGAAACTGGACGTAACATTTCATTTGTGATCCGGGCTTTATATACCTTTATAATTAAAAAAACATTGCTGAAAATTCAGCAAACAATTTTTTATCGATACATGACTCTATAATGAGTCTGTCATGAACTTATAAAGATGACTATCTTACGTGTATAACTTATCTTTTAAATTAACATCTAAATCACAGCATCAAGGAGTTTTTGCTACGACTGATTTGATGGGATAAATACCCATCCCTCGTCATTCTGATCTGGGGGTTCCTCTGATGACTGTCCGACTTGTTGGCTATCATGAGGCTGCTCATTTATGGCATTTGATCCTTGAGCTGCTTGAATCTTTTCCAGTTGTTGCTTTAGGTCATTATAAAATTCAAGAAGATCATCCTGAAAAACACTGAATTTAGCGAACGATTACAATTTCAAATAATTTTACCTTTTCCATAATTTTTTTGATAATAGTAAGTTTTTCTTGTTTTTCCTGTGGATCCATAGCTGCGAGAATTTTTTCTTTACGATCTCTAGCATAGTACAATTCTGTGTCCACCCTCAAATATTCCTTTGCTAATCTTTGGTGTTCTTGGAAGATTTCTTGTGAAATGCGATTGTTTGGATCTGGGGATTCGGGTTGTAATTCTGGGTCCAACATGAGGTGAAGACTACTGTCTGTATCATCTCCAACATCTGTACACTCGGAACTTTCATCGACTGGGGCTGTGTCTGTAACTGTGAGTCGTTCTTTCCCGTCACTTTTAGCTGAAAGGAAGGAATTTTAAAGTTAGCATAGTGGACCTTTTTTAAACTATTTTTAACATTTAATCAATATTATATAAAATAAAACCATACTGTATATGATCCAGCAGCTGTGTATATTGTTTTGGTTTGAGATTATTGTGGTGCTTTCACACATCCCGCTGCAAAATACCATTATTTACTTATTACTCAGAAAGAAGCGAAATATTTAATAATTCCTGATTTGGTTTTCTTTATGTTGTAGTGGGAATTTTGCTGTAACTTATTTAAATTCACAAGTGATAAGTGATAACTTCTTCAAATCAGTTCAGGACGCATTTTCTACTTTTCAGATCTTTCTCCTAGTCCATCACTCTGTAAGTCAAAAGCCAAAATTCAAAGAGACATCCTTCTAATCCCAATCAAGTGCAATTAGAGTTTCTATTCCTTTCTACATTTTAAGACAATTTTTTCTAACAAGCTTTCGAACATTTTTGCTAGAATCTGAAGAAAATAGGAAATATATAAGAGTACGTCCTAATGAAAGGAAAGAAAGAAATAATTCCAAATTATTTCTCTAAGAAGAATTCAGAAAAATATTCGAAAGTGTATCTTTATAATCTTTCACAACTCAGCGGGTTCGGGAAAAACGTATTAGCACTTCTAGTTCTCACACAGAGAATAGATTAAAAGTAAAATATCTGCATCAGCAAGCGAATCTCGTTTAAAGAGAGGAGTCTGTGGTGCTGGAGAAGAATCTGTTGTACATCAAATAAAAGACAGCAAATTTCGTCAGATAATTTCCCATGGAAGTAGCAACAAAAGAGTTATAGCACTGATCCTATCAATACCTCAGGTATCGATACTTGATGTTACCGGTTCATCAACTTTTTCCCTGAATTAAGTCTAGTACGGATAACAATGTGCGCCCTGATCATCATCACTCCCTAGGGATACCCTTAAAGATTTTTGCTGTTTTGTACAATACTTCCTGTCTTTGTCTTCTTTATCCAATACATCCTCGCTAGTTGACGAATATCTCTGTTATGTCGTTAGTTCGTGATTTAAACTTTGCTTGTATGCATCATTTTTATATTAGACTTTGCGGTGAATACAACGTAGCATTTTTCAATTAAACATTCCCAGCGTTCGCCTTTGTAAATTTTTTTTAAATTCACATTTCTAAGCCATAATATAAAATGTGTAGTTATTGCCAACTATTCGCTTTCCTAGTTTTAACGAAAGAAAAAATGATCTTAACAACGCCTTCTTGTCCTCTGCAAAGCGTGTTCGAGCCTGCTTAGAAATATTATTCGTAGATTGAAGATATATTCATTAACATTATCTGTACTTCTGTCCAGATGGTTATAATTGTCAGAATATCCAAGAACTAACTTGAATTTACTACGTATAATAACAACAAAAAATTACATTTCTGTAAAACAAAGTCTATGACAATATTGAAAACAATTACCGAAAAAGCTTCACTTTGCCTGAGTCCCTCAGTGAAGGACCCTGACCTATGTGGAACTTCTTTCATTCTTTCCAACAATAACAGTAATCCTCACTGTTATTGGTTTTTTAATGGTGACGTGGCCAAAGTTCGCTTTATTCTCTCCATTATGATACGTCTTCTAAAATAGTATCTTCCACGAGTATGGTTTGAGGTGTTTAGGTTGAAGCACGACAGGATTTTGCATGCAGAGTATAGTTCGTGTATTTAAACATGGAACGACGTCATGACGTCAAAATAAGCTGTTTAAATCGAGTATTTTCGAAAAAATTTCAAAAACTAAATTGATCAATATAAATGGACACATGACTGAAACTTTATTTGAAGGTAAAATGACAGGTTCGGTATGTGACAGTATTTTAGGTAGCGTAAAGAAAGAAAATTGTAAAATGAGAGTAAAGGAAATTTCACCTACTGATTGCATTGATAACTTTAAGAAGGTTGCAACTTAAAACCCAACCCGTTTGAGAGAATCGAATTGGTATTCGAGTGCGGTGACTTCTGATTCATGAGTTTCCAGATTTAAATCCCGCCAATGTCTAACAATTTCTTGTCGTTTGTCCTACTGACAACCGATTAATTATTATAAACCCTTAGTTGTTACCACAATTAGATAGTCCGGAATCCATGTTAATCAAATTATAATAAAGCAGATGAATGGGCCGAACAATCATCGACCCATTTATATCTGTGAATTCAATTTCTGTAGTTTTGCTGTTTTTTAATATGTTTTATTTTTTAATCCTTCTGTGTTATTTCTGTAATTTTTTAAGTTTCATATTTAAATCTATTTTGTGCGCGGCCTTTACACCCTTAACTTTAATGTTGAAAATTTAAAACAGTAAGGATTAATTTGATAATGAAATCAGTGTCCAATATTATATAATGCTAGCAAAAGTAAGCTTAGTGTTAACACGAATGTGCAGAGATGTGGTCTCGAAATTTCGGCAAATGATTTTCTCTGAAACGTTTTCAAAATCACTCTGAATTCATAAACACATTTAGAAGTTAAGGAGTTGTCAATTCACCCCGCTTTCATGCTTTTTATCAATAAAAACCATACGTCAAAGGTGTTTTATGTAGTTTTCGCTTAGATTTTCCAATGTCAAAATTTAATTTAAATTGTATGCAATTTTTTACGTTCACTTTAACTCTACATGCTGTATCCATAAAACTTAAAAGTACTGTTTATGTAATCAGCGTCATTGGATTTAGATTTGACTGTAAAAATGTGAAAACCAAATCAGGATTTAAAAATAACTAGTCCTTTTCACTAACCGCGATCAATTATAATTCGAGACAAAAATAATATCGCAACGACATAAAGATTAAAATCCGGCGATATTGCTTCGTCAGAAAGTGATTGTGATTAACAACGATTATAAACAACTCGAAATAAACTCGACTTTACAATAAGCATATGTTCGCACGACTCGCTCCCATCGAAGACTAAGCGAGTTCTGGTTGCTGATCCGATCCGGCCCAGGAAGATCTTCATTTGTTCTCGGAAATAATTTACGCAATCTTCGAGTTCTGTGTGACTGTGCGGGCATAGAACTTTAAGCTAAAAGTGAACGCTTGCAAAGATTTAAAGTGCATCATCTGAAGTACGAATAGAAATAGTTTACAAAAACCATCCACATCATGATGAAAAATTTTTTTTTGGGACTCGAACTGATTTTATTATATATATATATATATATAAAAAAGGTATTCAGATAAAATTTTCACTTTTCACACTTTTCATTCACATAGCACATGTCCATGCTAGAAGATTCATTTGATTCCATTGAGAGCTTAAGAATTTTTCATTGCTTTTTCTGACACGTTTTTCTAAATTAGTGCTGACAGGAAAATGTCTTTGACAAATTGATTGAAGCATTTTAGAAAGTGGGTCAGAGCTGAGCTGAAGAATACGTTCGCTTTTTACGCAAATTTCAAATCTGATGTCAGCGAATGGAGCTGTGCAAGTAATTTATCATTGCCCGGTTTGGAGTAAACACTGAACTTATTAATTGATCACGAAATTGTTCGGTGTACACGGACTGAGCAGTATTCATTATTTTTTGCCATGCGATAGTAAAGATTTACTACTTAAAAGACTTCTAATTCTAAGCATACCTAATGCAAGTAGTAATAAAACAGGGAAATACAACCAACATTATTCTAAATGATCGATATTAGATTTGTATCTTTTGATTGCTTATAGCCCTGAAAGCCATTCTCATTGAATTTGTCTTGTATGAATAATAAAAGTTCGTTTAATCCTTTGCAATTCTAATCTAAGTCCATTGGGAGCCTTGCAGAGAAATACTAGATGCGTAGTATTGTTACATTGGCTTCCTGGACATTAATAGCAAAAATTTAATTACGCCCGTTATTATTGCCAAGTACAGGAAACCATTATAAAAGACATAAAGAGAGGAAAAACATTGGTTTTGGCGATTATTTCTTATTTAGCAAATTGAAGGTGACCTTCGAGGATAAAATTTGACCTGCTGTTTTAGGTCATTTAGCGGACAAAACTTCAGAATACTTTTTCAGCGCCTAAGAAAGAAAACTGAAAAATAAATAAAAATTGATGTTTTAATCCTTCTCTTTATATCCTAGACTGGGAAAGCTTGGACCTTACTATGTACACTAAAGACAACATGCTGTTTAATGATCCAAGGCAGCAATCATCTGAAAAACTATGGGTTCGATTGGAGGTAAGAAAGAATTGGAAGAACCTTGAGGTATACCGATATTTAGCTAATACAAATTAGAGAATACGTCGTGTACTGACGCTTCTCGGACAGACAGAAAACGTCCAATTTATTTCAAATAATTGCGATCCAGGTAAATTTTTTGAGTTTAGCAAGATATTAGATCTTGCAATGAATCTAAAATGTTCATAGTGAAGATCCACAGCAAGAAAGATAGTAATTTTGACGTTGGGTGAAGGAACGTCATCGTCAACAATGAAAACTATCGGCTACTTTTTCACTTTTCCTTTTATTTTTGTATCATAGATTTGACTGCGATCAAACCTTAACTAGGGCCATTATTAGGTCCAATTGTTTTTGTAGTCAAAAGCACAAGAAATTTCTCCGTGTAAAATGAAGTGGTATTTACTTGTTGGATAACATTTCAGTGGCTTTACAAGCAGAACTAATTCATTATTTCCAATTTAACAAAGGGTACCATTGCTAAATTGGAAATAAGAAGATTGGGATCACTAAACCTGAAACAACCTATTAGGTACAAACGACGTAACAAGAGAAACTGTAACTGTTTAACTACTTTAAGAAGAGGACAAAAATCTTTGCCACCTTCATGAATAACAAAAATTTGTCCATCATTCTAGACAAATTGGAATTCGCCTGATATGTATGTATTGTGTACCATTTTGATGTCTTGCTTTCGGCTATATGTTTAGCTTGTCGGCAGTAAAAGTACAAAGAAAAGAATAGTTGACACTTTTACAAGCTTCAGCTAGCACAGAACTAGCAGTTTTACCGGATGAATCCACTCTACTTCAATTTTACCTTGATACACCAAGTACTTGAAATATATTTTGAAGGACCTTTTTATGATAGGATAGCCATAGAGAGATCATAACGAATTGTAAAAATCTATACTTCCACAAGGAATATGAAAATATATCTATAAAAAAAAAATTTTGACCCCAGGAAGTTGGCAGATTTTTGTGCTTTATTACGTGTTCTAGTGGAATCTAAAAAATGTATCTTTATTTATTATCGCCTAGCCAAACTGGGAATAAATGATAACATTTCAAATATTCTATACAAATATCTCAGAAGTGATCTTTATATTCTCAATAAATGTCTTCGCCAGCTTTTTTGGGAGCGCTAAATAAAGCACAAAACAAAAATATTGAATTGTCCACATACGCTCCGTTTCCGATGGTGGCTTGCCTAAAGATGAGTCACGATATATCGTTTTTGAAAATACTCTAAACAATTTTATTTTTATCTTAGTCATACGGGCGCGAAACGCACTTAGTTCGCCGTGAGCAACAGAGGTCAGTATTCGCATTTATTGGTCGAGACTGTTCATATGTCGAACTCGGCTATAGAAGCAACAATGTCGAAGTAAATGATGCATGACTGGCATGAAATCAATCGACAAATTTCTGAAAATATCGCTCTATTAACTGCAACGCCCTCAAGAGCATTTCGACACAATCATCACAAAACATAATCGATTTTAATTTTACGATGAATTCAACTCATGCTAGAATATATGTATTATATAGGTCTTCGTTAGAATTTAGCTCAGAATTAATTCTGAATTTCGTCAAACCGTCTAGTAAGTCTCGCCTCGCCCGGTATATTAAACTTCCGCATTTGTGTTAGTTGGCAGGTCCAATGAGTCATAGGCTGCAAATAGATTTCGCTTTTCACTGAACTTATTTTCTTAGACCTTTGTATGTAGGAAAATCGGCTGAAAAGAAAATCTGCAGACGCCAAACTGTCGTGTCAGCACTGCAAACAAAAACTCTTAACAGACCACAGAATTAGATGGTGTGCAGCTCTGCTGAAATCTATGCTTCTCTCTTCCTTTTATTTTCGTTTCATGTAAGTTGAAAGTTTTCACTGTTTAATTTATTCGTCGAGTTTTTTTTTCATTTGTTTATTTTTTATGAGTGGATTGAAAAATTTTTCGGGTTACATTGAGTTCAGTACAGCAAAATTGAAAATATTTACAATTAGAGTTGCTGCTAAAAAGCTGCGACGTTTACTCGAGCTTATTAATGATGAATAATAGTGACAATATTATGCATATTATAAAGAATTTCGCCGCGTACTTATTTTATGTAGATATATAGTTTCAGAGTTCGGAAGGCTCAGTTTATGCTAGAAAACTTTCCACAGTTCTGAGAACAAATATAAAAGTCTCTTCCACTTTTTTACGGTTCATCTTAAGGATTCATGAGTTAAATCTTGTCTGAAGGACAAAAGACGGATTGATACGCCAATATTACGAAATCTAGGAATTGCTCTGAAAGGGACTGAAAAATGAGATCTGGATCTGTAATCAATCCAGATAAAATTGCTATATTTTCGGGAGTCTAAGATGTTTAAATTTTGTAATTAAAGTTCACTTTATTGATGAAAAGTCGTGGAGGGCGATTTAGGATAGTTTTGAGAAAAATTGGGCCTTGATTTGTCATGAACAAACGAAATTATGTTCCTAGGTTCATTAAATTAAGCGAACTGTAGATATCAAATCTTCTTTGCTTCGGCTGATGGTTCTATACGTGAGGAACACATTTGCCCAGTTTTCCACCTTTCTAATGGCCTGGAGGTTGTTGCCAAAAGTTCTGCAAAACATCTTAAATTCTTCTGCAAGGAATGAGAAAGTTGCAGTGGGAGTAGCTTCCATCATACTTTGAAAGCAAGAACAGATGGTTTTGAGCGGAGCTCATTCTTTAGACTTTTGTATTTACAAATCCAAATTCCATCATCCTCTCTAAGAGATTTACAATTTTTATATGACTTCTACAACACAATACTGGAACCGATATTGATGATACTGTGGCTTCTCTCCTGAAAGTATTGCTTTGTGTAATTCAAAGATTACTGCCGAGTCATTGTCTTACCCCAGCAAATATCATCGTTATAACATTACTATTGATGGAAAGAAAATTTCTTTGTGTAAAATGGCATTCGCTGGTCTGCATGAGATTATGGAAAGGACAGGATAAATTATTTAGATAAGGTATAATCTTTCTATTGCTTCATTATTTATATTAATAATTTTGTAACTTTTTATCCTTTAATGATTAAGTATTTACCTGCTTAAGCAAGGTATATCTCACTTGCGTAACTTATAAAACTTCAACAAACCAATTTAAATTATAGACAATATATAAGGATAGAGATCAATTTCTTTTTATCAAAACTGATTTCACTTATTCTGGACTATTCTGATTAGATACCAATTGTCTTTGCTATAGAACATCAAAAAAATGGAAGAGTTTGTCAACAAGTGCTAGGAGATAAATCCAGGGACAGAAGAGATTCAAAATATATTTTTTAAACACTATCTCAGAATTAATAATCTATTAACTGCATCATAGTTATTTTCGTCATAGTGTAGAAATTGTATTTCTATTATAATTATTGAAGTAAATGAGATAAAATTAGAAATGATTAGAGAACCCAAATAGAAATTATAAAGTACCAGGCAAGCTAGATTTATATTCAGTCATGGCGTTGATAAATTAGTAACATTATAGTGTGATATAAGCTAAAAGTGTTACAGTCGTTATTTAACCTTGAGTTAGGTCAATAACCTAATTCAAAAATAGTTCAACTAATAGTGATAATATTTATAATAGCAGCCTCTTGGCATAGATTGTAGCACTAAATTGCACTTTAATGTGTCTTATAAGAAAATACGAACAATAAGATACTCAAAAATTAATGTTTTTGAAACTTTACCATTAATTCATTTAGTTCACATACGCCAACAAACTTTGTATGGAAACAAGTCATATGATTTCCATTTAAGAAATATTTTTAAACTGAATGGCACTAGCCAGTCTATTTTGGCTTGGTGTTGAGAAATTTTATTTTCGTCTGTCCATTTTTTGACACTTTAAAAGATATTAAATCTGATAAGTTGGCACATGAGAACATTCCCGCGAATGACTCAATTTGAAAATGTTTACATTTATAAGATGTCATAAAAGCTTGTGTATGTGTGGGAGTCATTGCGTGAAGTCTACGTGTGAACAACATCAGTTGAGATGACTGCACAAAATGTAATTCGTGTGAAAACATAAAATGGGTTGTACGCACTATTGTTAGCATATCGTATGAAATGAGGAGTGAAGCTACAAAGTAATGACTAATGCAATTGCAGGACATCGCCACAGTTTTATTTTTGGTCAGCCACAAATAAAATGAATTCAATTTTTGGTCGCTTTTGTAAATGTATAGATTTTCATAACTTTTTCTACTATGTATGTTATTTCTGCTTCTAGTAAGATATTAAGAGGATGCAGTGTGTATATTAGAGAAACAAAGCGTATTTCGAGACATATACTAAGTTATTAATTACACGTAAAGAAAATTAAGATTTTGGACAAGTTTTGTTTCCACACACGGGTAGCCGCGGCCGTTGACTTTATGGAATTCTTGTTTGAGAGTTGAAATTTTATGATTAGGTCAATAATGATTTCTAAATCCTATTCACAAGTTGAATTACACTTATTACATCATTGATCATCATTTATTATATCATTGATGTTATTGATGTGCAAAATATTTGTACCATTGTTGCAAAAGGATCTTTAATCATTTAGGGATCTGATCAGCCAAAGTTCCTGAAGTTCCTGAAGTTGTAGATTTGTGTATGTTATGTCGGCTTTGGAATAACTTTTAATGAAAATAATTAACGTCAAATTTTAGGTATATGAACTAAAATGCTGTTCGCTCCGATCCAAATAATATTAGTTTATTAAAAGAGAAGAGTGCATCGACAGAATGTTCCAAAAATTAGCACATGTTAAAATTATGCTTACAATTCATCACTTAAAGTAAAAATAAATGTAATATTTATCTTAATAGAACCCATGAAAATAGCGAACGTAATGAGTATATATTCTGAATATCAGATATATTGAGCGTTAAGGAGAATAAAACTCCAAAACCGAATATCTCTTATTCCGCAGTAAAAAGGAGAATTACCGAAAATATTCATTCAAACTTCTAGAAATCAGAAAAATTATTTGTCTGTAGAATAGAAATAAATTTCTACATCGTATATTGTTAAAAAAAGGCCATTTATAAACAAAGAAAATAAGAATGGTCCGAGAAATGCACTCTGAGGAATCCCGCGAAGAAAGGGTATGTCATCTCTACCTCTTAATGTATTATAACTCCACCACTATTTCTGTAGCACTACTAAATAAGATGATTAGCGATTAATACGCATACGACAGGTAATTTTGCTCAACGTCTAGTGAAAAACAAAAAACAATCATTAATAAAAAGAAGAAAGAAACTGACTGATAAACCGGAGCTATGCCTAATACGACAGTATTTTTGTTGAGGATCATTTGATCCTTTGATGAATTTAAGAGAAGGTCATCTGAATAGGTTACATAGCAAATTTCCATTTTACCCTTTTTTAAACAAGAATCTATGTGAGTAAACTTTAAGGTTTGAAGAAACATACAGTGGAAAGAGTTTTTACAGTAATACACGACATTAGTACAATAATCGGTAGACAGTAGCTCACAATGGCAAGGTAAGAATGGTTTGCTTTTCTTTAGCCCACATAATCCTTTATTGATTCTACAGTAGGGTCGGCCGAATGAAGAAAATATTTTCACTTTCTTTTACAATTGTGAAAAATTAAAATTTGTAAAAAGTGTTGTTCGTTTTTTTAGCTGGAAGATCAAAGAATATTAACAGTTCAGAAATTCTTAGCACCGAAATTCCATTTCAAAGACAAATCCAATATAAATCTTTATAACAAAAGGTGGACAGCAATAAATTATAAAAAAGAATTAAGAGTTTTTTGATGATGTACTAAACAAAAGATATTATTATAATATGCTTCAATAAATCTTTCAACTATTGCTTAAAATATTTAAACTCTTAGCAACAAATAAATCAGCTATCTAAAACACAAATTAAGCCATAAAACTGTATAAACTATTGATTTAGCCAGAGATAAGATGAATGATGTGTTCATAAAGTTATTTATTAATTTCTCTACTTCTGGTCCAATACAAATATTAACAATCTAATAAGAGGAGCGAGAGAAGAAGCTGTAGAAAATTCATATCTGTGCCAAGACAAATGTCTAATGACACGTGCTTACTGGCAAACATTTCAACTTTTCCGCCAACTGCCAGTATAAAAATAAAATTGTCAATTTAGGGGCGCGGACATAAATGGTTAAAGAACTACGTGAAATAGTCGCGTCACGAGAAAATTTTTCTTGGTGGTTTTTTTTTATCAATTTTCCTGGTTGAACAGGTCATTGCACTCTGATTTTACTTAAATGAGCGGCGTTAAATTTAATTAAGATGGTTCATGCGTCATATGCAATCTCTCTTAAGTGGTGTGACAAATGACAAATAACTATCAACTTCATGATTGTAAATTATTGCAGTCGAAACGCTTTAATCTCTCGTGAATTTAGCAGCAAATTACCGTGCTAATATTAGCAGATGCAATCACTGGTGGGAAAATTCAATTTTGTGGCAACAGCTAAGTGCTTAGAGTTACGAAACTTTTCAAGGAAATTTTTTACTGGGGTCTTTGCTTCGTTTTTTATTTTTGAATACATAGGACATACAAAAATTCATTAAACTAGACTCCAATTAAGGTCTAATTCGACAGAACTTGGCATCTTGCCCTCTTAACTGAATAAGCAGCATTTGGTCTAAACAATGTAGTGGGGTTAGGCCAATTCTTCCAAATTCCTTTAGTTTTATAGTATGTGGGCATACCAATCAATCATGAATGAGATAATCAATCTTAAGAGACATAAAACCAGTACCTTAGAAGATAACACAGGGCCTGTTTCCGTCGCCTGTACTACATATCTATACTGAACTCTGGACCAATTTGTTGAACAATTTAATTTCTACAAAGGTATTTAAACTTCGTTCCCATATTATCTAAAAATTTCTGAATATTTTCCAACATTCCCAACCACTAACATGTAGTATTATAATTACATGAATAGAAACTTGTGTCGTGTCAATTTTCAAAATAATTTATACGTTCACCTCATTTACAAAATTAACAGTTGAAATTTATTGCGACAAGTGCTGGTATAAAATATAAAAATATGATCTTGTAGTAAACGTGAGCCCAAGAGTTTTGTTATTTTATAGCTCTTTTATATTTAAAAGATTGGATGCTATTTTTACCAACTTGAATATTTCTGTCATAAAATCACGTTTCGTATTAAAGTGTGCTAAAAATATTAAATAGGTCTTAAAAACACCAAAATGATTTGATACTGAAAAATTGATGGATGAACCTTATTCTGATTGCGCAAACTTTAAAAATATACATGCAAAACTGATTTTGTTATTTTACATCATTCTATCACCGTCAATACTTCAGCATTTTTTCGAAATTGAGATCTCGTAAATCGTGGAAAAGACTAGGATGCGAGTAAAATGTTATAAACCCACCAAATAACGATAAACTCTTGGATAATTTTACAATTAGGAAAAATGAAGGCGGTTCCTTCAAAGATAAAAAAATAATAAATAAATAAATAAAAATAAATTGTAGTAGATCAGAAACCGACAAGAAATTTTCGAGAGTTTTACACATTCAAACAGATTTGGGTCTACGCACTTACTACAAACAGTAACTAGTAAAGTTAGCTTTACTTTCACGGATCTACCGTTTTGGATTACTCTCCCAAATAAAAGACGTCTCACCTAAATTAACACAATTAGCATAAAATCTTTCGTGAGAGAAGTAAGTGTTAAAATGCATTGGTTCAGAGAGTTTTTAAATGAGGGTCACCGATGATCCTCATGACATTCAACCTGTTTAGGACATCAATTTCAGTCATAACTAGAGTTTTCGAAATGACTGATAAATAGGGTTGCAACTTCTCCGTATTTATCAGGAGACTACCGATTTTTCAACTAATCTCCTGATCTTCTGAATAAAATATAAAATCTTCTGATGCTATTGTCTTTAGCTAAAATTACCAAAAGTATGTAGAAAGAGTTTTTTTTTATAACCTGAAAATTATGGTATGATTGGCAACGGCAACCCTACTGGTAAGCAAAAGAAAGATACCATACAATTTCTCAAGTTACCATACATAATCCGTATTAATCCAAAGTTGTCGCGTATGAAGTGAAAATTTATCGTGCTTTTATGATATTTGGGAATAAATTTACACATGGAACGGCTGTTTGTAATGTTTGTAAGCAGAATATGAAGCAGACTTGTACTTGGGAAGCAATGTCATTTTACATATTCATATTCATCAGAAATGAAAGGAAGGTGATAAGTTTAAGAATACTCCTCTTAATTGGAAAAAGTGGGTTACCCTAAAGTGAATAAAAAGTAAATAAAATAATAATGAAAAAAAAACAATTGTACAAAATGGGGAGCTCGTTTTGGGAACGACTATTGATTAAAAGCACAGACTTGGTAGAATTGTTAGCACACTCGACTCCTAATAAAAGGTACCGGTTTCAACACATTCATGCGAAACATACAAAAACGCATAACGTTAACGCTGCCCTTAGATTCTTACACATCATTCTCAATAGGGTATTGTAATAAAATACCAACTTGTTTGAAGACCACTATATACTGTGAGTTCAATTTGAAACATTAAAAGATTAACAAATGGATGAAAATCCATTGGCTCTAAAGTAATCAGAGCGATTATCGGCAGTATTGGATTAATTGAAAATTGTCCGCATTAAAATTTTAACAAACAACGTTGAAAAAGTCCAATGACTTCAAGAACACTGATTTTCTGGAAGAAATACTCTGAATTGAGATACTTTACAAATTTCAAAAAAAGGAAAAAATAATTAGAGAAGGCAAAGCAGACATTGGTGTATGTATTGTTATTAATCTTTACATTTCAGTTTTTTTTAATAAAGAACACATTTATAGAATAGAACGCATAAGTCTGACAAAGGATTTCTCAAATAAATATAATAATATGTAAACTACAAAACTAGTGCAGATAATTTCCGTAAGATAAAATTAGCAGAAATCTTCTTTAAAGAGACAATATTAAAACGCAACTTTCTTTAAATAAATCACATGTTACGGTTAAGGCACTATTTGTAAACAGAGTGGAAAAAATAGCACTATTCCATGATTATACACATCACTAATTCTCTCAGTTTTATTCGTCACAACGTTCGCATTTTTAAAATAAATGCGTGAATCACTTCACACAGCATCCAAATAAATTACCCATTGCGTTGTTAAAAGGACAAATTGGCAATAATTTTCGGCAGCAAATCTACGCACACATCTTCGAAAGTATTTTTTTTTTACATTAATTGATAGTAAAACTGCTTGCTAATACATACTCGTAAGTCAAAGCTATTAGGAGGACGGCTCGCTTTCAACTGAGAAAAACAAAACTGAGAAAAGCCGGATGAAAACAGGTTGATTTTAATTAAAGAAATTTGTCGTTACGCCATCATTTTTGAGAAAAATGCATGCAATGCCCAGTTCACAATAATTTGAGGGAGGTGCAGAGAATGGGAGCAATCTGATGATTACTCACAGAAGTATGACGTTGAACATGTTCTCGATTGTATTGCGTCCAGAATTGCAATTAATTTCATTAGTTTTTTTTTTAGTTTTATTTTCTTTAAAGTAGCAGCGCTTCCATTTACGCCCAGGAAATTAATGATTTTTGTCGTAAGTTTTATTTACATTACACGACGCCGGGCGTAATAATGCATGATCTGCTCGGTTTCTTCACACGTTAGGAGGAAGTTTTATAGATGCATGCAATTGAATTCTTAGTACGCTGTTACTTCCTTTGTTAATTATCGAACTGAAATTTATCATTGTTTGGAATAAAGACGTAGGTGGTAGATGGTAGAGGTTGTAATGATTAAATCCAAGTCACGCTGCCTGATTTAAATAAAAAGTGATTCACTTGTGTAGCTAAGCGATGCACGTGAGAATTGTTAGATAAAAACGACAATTGCAATATTAAATTGACATTTATTTTGCACATAATTCTTGAAAGAATTAAATGCATGTTAAAACATATTTGAGGAAATCAGTAAAACATGTCAACAATATTGTTGAAGGGGAAAAATTTGTAGCACTGTATATTAGCGCTGTTAATTTACTATTTCTACAGTTTTTACTTTGGATGGTAAATAATTCACTTCGTTTAAAAATTTAGTCAATGATTAGCTTGCTGGCTTCTAACATTAATTTTTATCTTACAGAGAAACTCATCAGTTTACGGATTCTTCATCAATACTGGAGCAAGCGCTGGTCCGTCAAAACAACTTTCTCGATCAAATCCACGTTATCCTGCATAACTACCGTGTTGATCCTCCACAGCGTGGATCATCTTCAATTGACTGCCGTCCCCAGCAAAAAAGTTTTGACCAATTTTTAATTTTTTAATGTAAAGATTCTCCATATACACCATCCATCCGCTCTTTAATTTCCGTCGGCGTTAATCCATCTTCTGTTAAAAATTTTATTACAGCACGGCATTTAATTTTTGACATTTTCACTTTTTAGGCGAGATCACTTCACTTTTCGAATAACTATTTCAAACCGTATTGTTCCGACAAGGGCTTTTATACCCTCAAAAAGGTTGAGAGTAACAGATAGGAAAAGGATCCCAAAAAATTTTAATCAGAACCCTTCGAGGCCACGAATACGTATGTAGTACAACAGGAATATTTCACATTAAGCAGTATTACAAAGTAATGATTAATTAATTGTTAAAACGAAATAATTCAATGAAGTTAGTACGAAAATATTTTAATTTTGGAAACTATGTATTTATATTTAAAATTGTGTCAATAGCGGAGTTTTTAACACGAAAACCATAGAACCCAAATGCCTAACCTAAAAATTCATTAAACTGCTCTCTATTCTAAAAAATAGGACATTATACAATGTTTTGCTGTAAATATTATATCACAGAATCTATTACAACAATAATACATACTTTATGACTTCAATTACAAACATTTAAATTGACGAAATCCAATCAATTCTCTTAAATTGGATAATCGATTTTACAGATTGATACTCAATCGATGAGTCATAATTACAGATCGAAGAAGAAGCTGTAAATAGGAGCATCTCTACACACTGAATAGAGGCCACATTTTCGAGCATGGTATAAATAAAGCATTGCAATGTCAAATTAATGAAATTCTTATCCACGCCATTAGTACATTTCTCGGCTTTGCAACGAAGCTACTAAATTCTTAGTGACATAGATCATTTGCCATTCTGGCTGCGATGTTATAGTTTTAGATTCAATCTTGTTAGACTGCTTCTGTTTTGGCCACACAATTGTTATTCTTAATAGGTGTTGATTAGTCATCTGACATTGTTTTACAGGGCGATTTAAATAAATTTTTGTTTAGATGATAGAAAATTTGCGATTTAAATTAATTTTTGTTTAGATGATAGAAAATCTATTTGTTAAAGAGGACGAAAATGAATATACGGGAGTTTTTTTCTGAATATTAAGCCAAAAATTGTTATAAATATTTTCTTAATCTTTTAAGCAGTTTTGTGTCTACTTTTAAGAATTTATGAATGTTGCACAGTTGTATTTAATTCTGGGAGATGTTATGCAAAATTGTGATTCTTGCTCTTGCGTTGGATGTTGCTATTTATTTTGATAAAGACGACAAGCTGTCTAGATATTTTC
>QYTT01095102.1:10397-23285 GCA_006980735.1 Dasypogon diadema
TGCTTATCGGACAAAACGACGTGGAAAACCCATGAGAAGCGTTCTGCTACTTCCTGATAATACCAGATCTCACGCATCTGGTGCAAAATTGGAGGAAATGCCCTGGACGGCTCTTGAACGTCCCCCTTATAGGCTAGACTTATCGCCTTGTGAGTACCATCTGTTTGTTTAGACCACTCAAAAAACATTGGGAGGTCAACGTTTTGATAACGATGCGGCAGTAGAGGATGTCCTACGCAATTGGCTGCAGACACGTTCTTTTTCTTTCTAGGAAAATGGGATCGCCAATGGGATCCGCTAGAGAAAATGTATTTCTGTTTCTGGAAGCTATGTCGAAAAATAATGTAAGAGTTTGATATTTTTATTTTGTTTCAATAAATTATGAAAAATAGATTCCCATTCATAATTGATCCGCCCTCGTAAATTTTACACACATTTTTTTCTCCCCTTTTTCCGTGGATAATGAGAGTAAAAAATTTAGAAAATTAAATTGTTTGGTGCAAAGACTACAAAGTATCTTCTCATTATTATTCCGAGGCCAAAAATGTTTCTGTTTCCAGATGCAAATCTTAAAAAAGTCTCACTGTGCGACATAATCCGGTCGCCTCAAGGCATATGACAGCCTTTTTCTACATACTCCTTTTACTAAGTCGGCCTAGTAGAGCCTTAAGGAGAATCTGCACAGAACTAAAATCGAGATGTATTATTTCTTTTTCGTTAAGTGCTACTATGACACGTAGATTACAGAAAAGGCCTTCATATTCTATGGGGAAAAATCGAACGAATGCCGGCAATGATAAATCAAAACTCTTTAATAGAAGCTTAGCTACCATTCATTACTAATAAATACATTCATTACAGGTGTGCTCACCTTGTCAAACTGGTGTGAGGCAATGGAAGCTGCGACAAATTTAGGTCTTCCTTGGCGGCTCCTACGTGACAAATTATCTCCAGTAACAGAAAATGGACAGCAACAAAACTCCACAGCAGTCAATTATCTAAAAACACTTGAAATGCTGGACACAGACAACATAGTAAGTAGCCATAATTTCCGGGTATATGTGGAAAGCTTTATAATTTTCCTCCAATGCAAGAAAACTGCACAAGCTGGGAGCACATCTGTAGCAGAGTCCTTGTACAGAAATAAGAGCAGCTTAGAGACAATTTTCAGGATATTAGACAAGGACAATTCGGGTATATACAAAATAAATGTTCCACCAATTTCACTCTGAATGGGGTTTCTTTTGGTCTGCAGGTTACATATCTCTCGAAGAATTTGCAGAAGCGTGCGAATTGCTACAGAAACATCTGCCAGAGTATGACACCAAAGAGAAACTGTTGGAGATGTGCAAAATGATGGACATAAATAAGGATGGTTTGGTCGATCTCAATGAATTCCTGGAAGCATTTAGATTATGTGAACAAGCTCGCCGTGGTTTACATCCCGGCTCTCCCGAATTATCGGATGTTAAAACTGGTAAAGATCCTAAGTCAAAGTGAAAATCTATGAAAAACTGAAACGATAAGTGTAAAAATCCTGATTTTGTTTTGCATATTTTTATTATTAGTTATTAAATTGTGCTTTGTTAATATTTGCAAGAGTGTATTTCAAGTATTATCTTTCCAGCGTTTGAAATGTTCCACGTTTTAATTTTCCAGTGCATGCATGAAAAGTTTTCGTATTTTTCCTTATCACTGTACAAAATGGCGTGAATCTCAGAGCATAAATCAGGGAAGTAAAAACAAGTTTTCTTTATTTCTATTCGCAAATATGTACGCAGATAGTTTTAAAATAGTTTTAAGGGTGATTTACGTTACTTTATAGATACAAAAAGTGTGCTGGAGTGACATGTGAAAAATACAAAAATGGTGTGATAAATTTGCGATGGCAACAGTGGGTATTTATAAAAAGAAGCATTGCCTTTTGCTTGTGTTATATATTTATATTTTTATTTTATATTATCTCCGTTAAGTTTACTTATTTATTGTGTTTGTTATGAAGAACTACATAAAGTTGTATTACACTATTTACTTATCTAGTTAGGCGATCACTCCACTCCTTCACGCAGTATTTCTTTCGATTTCTCTACACAGTTTTCTTGTTTGGTTAGGAGTTTAACCACTTATCTCCTTCACACAGTTTTTCTTTTTTACAATTATGTCTAAAGTTCAGCGAACCGCACTTCGTTTACTTCGACCGCCCCAATTGGGATTTTTCCACACAAGACTTCCGGATTAAATTTTTGGGATTCGCGCTTGAGAAGTTTACTCTCAGTCTGCGTTCAAACAGCACGCGGTGCGATGCTAAGATGCGCTAAGCTAAAACATGTACATTGGCAAATGTAAGTGTTCAAACAGCGTGCTAAAATTATCGGCGAATAGCAGCCAAGAAGCCAGCGAGGCTAAGATTTCAAATTACAGTGGAGACTCGATTATCCGGACCTCAGTTATACGAATTCGCGATTATCCGGATTGCCAATTTATCTCTAATCTCTTAATAAACATTGATTTTTGTTGATTTTAATAAGTTTAATTTATTTTTGTTGTTTTGAATAAACATTTATCATTATGTATTAACCCTAGAAAGATACGCGGAAGATGTAGATTATCTTTCTAGAGTTAATATGTTATACAAAATCGCTTCTCTTCATACATTCAATTATCCGGATTTTCGATTATCCGAATGACTTGCGACAACAATTAGTCCGGTTAATCGAGTCTCCACTGTATTTGATTTTTTAGCTGCTAACGCGCGGATATATTTTGATTGAAGGTCAGTTGGTAATAAGAGATTAGTGCATAGTGAACGTGTTAAATATGGAGGATGAACTTTTAATATCAGAAGTATTCGTCTGCAAGCCCTTGTGGAATATTGCAGACAAAAATTATCATAATCGAGCAGTAATAGACACCCTATGGACTGAGGTAGCAGAAAAAATGAAATTCCAAAGTAAGTGCTGTTTTTTGCTTATTCAAACTGATGTATGATATTACGGCGACACTAAATAATTTGTTAAATGTTTACGAATTTCTTTTGCTTTGTTCGTTGAGCGATTATTCATTCTACTTCCTGATTTTCTACTGGAACCTGCATTTTCCAAATTATATATACTAGGAGATCCCTGTCAATTGCACAAATTGGAGGTATATGAGTGATATAATGTTATTATATGTTCCCTCAATTTGCACCTTAAATTTCAAAGCGCGTTCTTTTCAGAGGTGTCCCCTGTAGGCCTAATGCTCCCATGTAAGGAAGCAATAAAAAGACACTTGCAAAATATTTTACCATGCAGAATAATGAAATGAAAAAAGTTCCAATAAATCCATGTATTACATACTTATCGGTGGCAAACACCAAAATTAACACCAAAGTTACCCAGGAACGCAAACCCAAAGTAATGAACACAACCCCGAGGTGATGCAGATCAGTGTTGCCATTATAAAATTTCAAGAAAAGCTCGATGAAGCTCCATTTAAAAAAGGTGGCTGAAATACGGAACCGGGAGCTTTCTTTGTATAATTAATATATAGATATAATCATTTGTACACCCTTCTAGATCAATTATTAAATTATGTAAAGCACAAGTGGCTTTAATAATATGGCACGCTCTTTCTGGAGTAGTTTCTATACTATTTCCGAGAATTCGCCATTTTGCGGTTAAAATCCCAAAGGCACATTCTACGCACCGGCGAGCTCGTGATAACGCTTCGTTGAAAGTTCTTTTGACATCATCATTCAATTGGTTAGCTGGATAAGGTCTCATCAAAAATTCCGTCAAGGGATAAGCTTCGTACCCTATTAAAAATATACTGTTTGTGTTTGGCAAAAATTTATCTCGCGGAACATTATATTGATTGGACTTTATTAGCTTATAGAGAGTGGAGTTACTGAATATACCGCCATGGCTCTGCCTTCCTTTCGAGCCAACTTCAATTGAAATAAACTTACATTTTGCATCTGCGACTCCTTGCAAAACAACAGAAAAGAAGTGCTTATAATAATTATAAAAGAGCGAACCAGAGTTAGCTGGACATTTAATTCGGCAGTGCTTGCCATCTATTGCTCCCATACAGTTTGGAAATTTGCAGGCTTTATAGTACTCCGATACAACTTCTTCAAGTGACTGTTGTGTGGGAATTGGTATATGTATTGGTTGTATGTTTTCCCAAATAGCTTGACAGGTTTCTATAACAATTGACTGAACAGTTGAGGCCCCAATACGAAATGAAAACGATAAACTTCGAAAAGAAGCACCCGTAGCCAAAAACCTCAAAACAACAAAAATAATTGCTTGATACTTTTAACAATTGTTTTTTATTAGATAATTTTGATTTCTAGAAAACGAATGCAAAAAAAGGTGGAAAAATTTGAGGGGCCGCTTCAGAATTTATTTTTAAAAAAATGTCATTGGAAGGTCTGGATCTGAAGGTAAACATTTTATTTCTACTTGGGTCCACTATCAGCAGATGAATTTCTTGAAACCTATATTAACACCATCTGCTACAACTGGAAATTTACCTCCATGTGAAGAACCCGTTAACACTTGTGAAACACGTGAAAAAAGAAATGATATACATGCTGATGAGGGACAAGCCGAGATATTGCAAGTTGATTACGTCCCTGAAAGAAACAATGGAGCCCCAGTTAAAAATCGGAAAAGACAAGTCGATGAAAGCACGGACCAATTTTTGCGACTAGAGAATAAAAAAGCAGCCATATTGGAACGATTGGGCAGCACGATAATAAAAGAAGAGAAAGATTCAGAAGATTTACTTTTCTTCAAAAGTTTGCTAGGTTACATGGAGAAATTTCCTCTATTGCAAACACTTCGAGTCAGAAATAAAATAACGACTGTTATAATGAATGAATTGTCATCAAACTCACGACTAACAACACCGCGGTCAAATTCGTGGGACAGTTATATGGATACACCATCGCCACATGCTTCTTCCTGTAATTCTACATGTCCGAATCAGTCTATTTACACTAATACACATACGACTCCTATCGAAAATAATAATGCAACTGGCTCCTTAACAGACAATGAACCGTCGAATTTTTCTTTTTATTATTATTATTTTTATTATTCTTTTTACCCTATTTGTTATTATTAGCCTCTCTGCAGGTGATATGGGTGTACGCCAATTTGTATTTTGCTTTTCAATATCCCCGGAGATTTTTGTAAGTAAGTAATCGAAGGTGGAAATAGACATCCTTGTGTATTCAAAAAATTTTTCCTCATGGTTGCTTAAAGCCTTATATAAATGATGAAATTCACCATATATATTTCGACCGATATTTAATTCATGTATCCATTTCCGCCTCTTTTTTCTGATTAATTTCCACTTTAAATAACTATTTTCACTGAGTTCACTGAGAATATATTGCTTCAACAAACTCATTTTTAAAACTAAACAATTTTCGCAATACAATGTTTAGCACGCTGTGTGAACACTATTATCTTAGCTCCATTTAGCTTAGCGCGTTTTATCTTAGCATCGTGTCGCTCCGGTCGCTGTATGAACGCAGCCTAAGACTCGCACTTTTTAACTCTCTTCATTTTTCCTCACTGGGCAGTGTCAGGGTCTCAGGCGAAAGCTTTTTCGCGCCGAAACCGCTAACGCTGCGCTTTGACTATTGGATCGCTATCCAATAGCGAGTGAGTAGTTTGATGCTTTTTTGACTTTTTATGATCCTCATTTTTGTACGGCAGCATAAGTCGGATTTACTTGTCGCTGCCGGTTGCATTTTCTTATCTTCCCTTGAATTTTCTCGCAAGAAAATCCAAGGGGACATGCAACAAAGTGAGGCTATAATTTTATTTAGTGGATCTTATTCCATACTTTGTTTATGCTTACGCATTTCTTTCGTTTACTTGATATACAAGTCGGAATGCACAACTTTGTATGCTTTATATTCAATGCGATTTTATTGCAGATCATGGTTCAAAATAATTTTTTGATGATTGGGATATCGAATTTCTTTCGATATCACCGAACACAACACTTGAAAGAAATGAAGTAATTGCTTCAAGTTATATTCATAAAAAAAGTGAAGTAAAAGGTTTTGCTTCGAGGCAAGAGATTTTGCTTGATAATAAAAGATTTTATTTTTCTCGTGTTTATTAAAAGGAGCATTTGCTTGAAAACTGAACGACTTGCTTCTAGAAAAATGTATCTAATCCGCATGCAACTTTTTTCTCAAGAATCTCATTTTTTCATTAGTTTGCCAGAACGCATACAACGTGTCTGTTACTGTTTTTGTATTCTGAACTTATATTTCGGGTATGCAGTTACAGTGGTGTTTGTTGTGGCGGATGTGGTGCATTTACGTGCAAGAAAGGTTTATAAACCCAGGCATACGCCTAGTGAATCAGATTTCAAAACATTATTTCGATTTGAAGAGGTCCATTTGGTGTGATTGGCGGACTACATTCCAGCAGAGAATCCAGAAACTCTTGGAGCCGCCCTGTCACCTGTGCACAAAATGAAAGTATTTCTATGTTATTGTGCCGATTCTGGATTCCAGAGTGGAATAACTGAAGAATTGGGATGTACATAGCCCACAGTGTCCAGAATATTTCATAAAATACTTGATCGTATTGTAGAAAAGGCTGGAGAATGAATTCGGTTCCCAGCAATGGAAAATCAAATCATGCAGACCAAAGAGAAATGGTTGAGCAGGTTCCTTTTCCCAGCAGCTATTGGTGTTATTGACTGCACACATATTCGAATTGAAAAGCCATCCCAATTTGGAGACGAATATGTAAATCGAAAAGGGTTTACACTAATTAATATGCAGGCCACATGCGACCAGAATTGTGTTACAACCAGTATTGATGCAAGATGGCCTGGGATCAGTTCACGATTCTCGTATATGGAAGAATTTAGCGGTGTGCGAAGTCATGAAAAGAACAACGACGAGCACTGTACTGCTAATCCCCAGGAGGAATATCAAAGGTTGTTTATATCAGAGCGAGTTGTGATTGAGCATACATTTGGACAACTGGATTCCAAATTTGGAAGTATGGATGTAGTATCCCAATATTCCAAATGTTATAATTGCATGTGCAGTGTTACACAACATAGCTAAGTATTTACGGAATGCAGATTTTGAAAAAGATGAAAAAGAACAACATGTAACATTGTGAATATTTAGTACCTTTCACTTCATTTTTACGAAGTATTTCCTTGCAAGGAAAAGGTAAAGATTATGAATACGTATTAAAGCAAAACCTTTTACTTCTACCTTATGCTTCTTAGTGCTATCTTTTATTTCTACTTTGCACTTCAAAGTAAATGCTTCATTTTTATAAATACGGGCTAATGTCTGCGCCCGAAACAGGCAGTATTTAACAAAGTATTCTTCAAAACTGAAAATCTTTACGTTTCTAAACATACATATGTGTTAACGAGGTTCGAAAGTGGATGGGATGCCACATTAGGCAAAGAAAAAAAATCTCTTCCATCAGGACAATGCACACCTGCGTAGTTTCGATAGCGAAAATTATAAAATTAGAGTTCGCATATTAGAATATCCATCGTATTCACCAGATTTGGCCCCCAGTAACTTTTTTTTAATTCCAAATGTGAAAAATGGCTCGGCTGAAAAAGATTCACGTTGAGCCAGGAGGTCACCACCCAAATAGATGCGTATTTTGAAGACCTAACAAAATCCTAATTTTTGGATGTCTTAAAAAGGTTGGAGAAACGTTGGGAAAAGTGTATCGAGCTAAAGGGAGATTATGTTGAAAAATAACAAAAAAAAAATCTACCCAAAATAATTTGTTTTTCCGTCTTTTTCTAAGGACTTATTGTTACGTTCTCCAATGAACGTTACATCGATGGAAGGCTTGCTCAGGAGAAGGGGTGGATAAAAGCCTACCTGCTAGTGGTTTAGACGCCACGTGGTTTTTCTTAAACAGGGTATGAAACCACGAAACCCGTCTAAGTCGGGCGAGGAATGAAAATCTTACATGAAACAACAATTGAACTCCACGTTATAAATGTATTCGGGCGTATCCAAAGGCAAATTACAATTCACTTGAAATTCCAGTATCTACCTTTCTTTAAAAATTCTGCTTCTCACCAAAGAAAGCACTATAAAATTTAACACAATTTAACCTTTCTGAAATCAACAGCTAATGCGCCAACTCGCCACAAAATTAGTCAACGATAAAATAAGAAGAGGATAAAAAGGATTATACTTAACTTTCAGTATGCTATTCCAGGTCCTTTTCGATTCCTTCCTCCTCCCTTCGACTCTGCCTTATCCGCCGCTTCTCCCACTCTCCACTTTACTTCTTGGGCTCCTTCTTTTAAATTTTTTCCACTTTTGATATAGAACTATATTTTCTTTTTTTGTTTATGAACTATTTTTTTGATTCGGAAGCTTGAGATAGGGCAGAGAATTATCATCAGTTCCTTTGTTTACTATATTTCTATTTTCTTATTAACGGAAGGACCTGGAAGGTTTTTTTTTGAATTTACGAATTGATATGGGAACGTGTGGCGACTTGGCATTAGTTACAATTACTATAGTGATAAGAAAAATTTAGTTACAATTACAATTGTAGAAATATTCAATAAAAAAATGTTAATAAAAATTCGTTAACTAAATCTAATGGCTCTCCTCTAGTCTCCGGTAGTGTGTATTTCCCCATATAGGTAGAGTAGGTCCCAGTAAGTCGCTTTTCCATATTTCGTGTTATGATGGCTGGATTGGTACGTTTTCGTAGATAATTTCGGTAAGTTTTCATTGAGTGGCGTTTTCCACAAATACGGCGATGAAAAACTCAGCATGTGGATTATTTCAATAAGATTTGATTGAGTTCGGTTTCCTACGGATGCGGTAAAAGGCTCTATGTGGACGATAAAGACCAAAGGACCAATACGAAGACGGTGCGAAACCAGGTATTAAGAATCCTGCAACCAAAATCTAATGCAGCATCAAAAGCTCAGTGAACAAGCAGTTGTAAAAAAAAATATCGTTGCTCTCGGGAATATTACATTATTGAACGACCCTCGAATTGTATCGTATGACTACATATTTTCCTAATAGTATAGCTTTGAAGAGCTTCCTTTTCTATGTCTAGTCACTTTTCTACAGAAATCTTGGGACCCTGCCATTGAACCGTCATATTCAGTATAGCAACAGAATAACTCTTTTAATCACCTCTTACAATAAACAGAATTTGCTGTGAAAATATTTTACGTCCCTACAAAGGAACTCTATTCCAAATAAATCTAAATGTCTCCAAAGATCGTCTATGGCTGCATATAGTTGGCATTGTGATTTTAAAGGGATATCGTATTGTAAATAAATAAACTTGTTTTAAAACACTTAATCACTATGCCAATAAAAATAATCCTTAAATTCATAACGAATTATACTAGTAGTTTTCTTTATTCCTTGACAAACTCATTTAAGTCTTTTTTCTTCTTTTGATGTGGTTTGACATCTCTTTTCCTTCAAGTCGCACCGTGGTTCCATTTTGAAAATAGGTGGACATAGGACCAAAAGTTGGAATTTCGATTTGGAATTTTCTTATAGAACAGATATTAACTAGACTAATAACTTTTGTTATTATGAAAAATTTGATAAGATGCACAGTTTTCGAGGAAAAAATAATGCTTTTTTGTATGGAAAAAAACATACTTTATTTTTTTTTCTCAGTTTGAATCAATTTGGGACGGGTCTGGCTTATATTTTATAAAAGTTCAAATGATTCTGAACCGAGAAAAAAATATAACTTCTGCAGCCACCTGCCGGCCGCGCAGGAAATGAGATGGCAAAGATTACATTTTGTGAGTGCACATTTCTGCTAAACTATTTGTGTATGTTCGTTTGTCAATTTCATCCTGTCGTCTTAACTTTAAAATTTTGTTCACGGTGGAATCAAGCAAATTTTATAGAGGCATCGAAGCGGGAGTATCTGTAATCTGCAGCTTTTCAGGCAAACACTCATTATTTTGCCGTGCTAATTTTGTTATAGATTGATAAAGCATCTTGATTTCTCTATTTCAATTCATTTCTGAGAAAATCGTATTTGTCTTTTGAAAGTTCTAGGTCTAAAAACAGGGACAAAGCTTCCTGTGGCTGGTCTTTTGGGGTGGAGATACTCTCCTTAATTCTGCTCACACAGCTTGGGCTGGGCAGCTTTTACAATAAACGCTTTTTTAACTGGACCTGGGTATATCGTTGGCTAAGTGGTAGTCTTATTACTTCAGTTGATAAATCTTCATTATGCTCTTGGAGTTTTCGTTTTTTAGCGATTTCCGAGCACTGATCCAGGGATTTAGATGGTTTGCCCCTGCCTACAACATCTGGCTGGTTCCGATGTTGATGCAGAAGATTCCAATGTTGATGTAGAAGGTAAAGACGAAGGCGTCGCAGATGTTAAACTTACAAGTTGAGATGACACTGAAGATTTTATTTCTTTAGCACTGACTTCCATTACTGTTCCCATTTTTTCTTGAAAGTCTAACTTTTTGTTCGTCCAGAATTTCAACATCATATATATGTAAATGAAGACGCGCAAACTCGAGGTATTCCATAACATTATTATCACGGATTATTTTGTATAGTTACGTATTGAGCTCTTCGTGGCACTTTTATACCGAATAAATGTAATTAACAAGAAGCCAAATAAATATACTGCACCCGAAAATTCTCCTAGCTCAAAATACCCTTATCGTATTATCGAATTGGAATTTGGCAGTAAATCAGGGGACTGTTATGTTTCCTATTTTCACTTAAGATCGAGAATATTCAATAGGCAAAATATCTTCCCTTTAAGCAGCTAAGATTTCTGTTACATTCACCTTCCTGCAACTTACACTAGCCAGAAAAAGTCTACGTACACCAAGTAATCTGAAACTACATTTCAGATAAATTCACGCTAGTTGTTTGTTTTGTAATGAGAATAATGAACAATAAGTTCATGTAGATTTTGAGAAATGCTAACAAAATATATTTCGAGCAAAATGTGGAAAAAATCAGAAGCAAAAATGTCACGAAAATTCAATAGAAAAAGTCTGCGTACACTTCAAAAATTGTGTTATTTCCCAAAAATGGTAGTAAAAATTTCAGGAGAATTTAACCAAAATTGCAAAATTAACTGCCAATGGTCACTACTGAAAACGCATGACGAATATATTCATCATAACACAAAATTTTACAATTTTTTAACGACGAATATCTTCGTCATAAACAGTTAACTGGTTAATTAAACTAGTCGGTCCTATAATAGTACAGTTAATGTAACATATGCGAAAATTACACATCAGAGTGGTATTATGGATGACAGGAAGTCGGAAACGCATTATAGAATTACGAAAAAAAGGGAAAAGTTTTCGGGAAAGTGGCAATATTGTGGGAAGACTACATTCACCTTTGCAATGGGCGGTAAGAAGTTTTGAAAAGACGGGTATTAATACCTCAAAACCGCATTCTGTTCGCTTGTCTATGTCGATCCTAGGAGAAAAACGTATTATTATAAATGCAGTGAAATATCCTAGAACAACAGCAGAACAAATCACTAAAAGCATCGAACTAAAGTTTAGTAAGAAAAGTTTGTGCCGATACTACTTGAAAAATATTTAAAAGGCCGGGATTCACGGGCATGTCGCACGCAAGAAGAACTTTATTTCAAGAATCAGTCGAACTATCTTCACAAGAAAATACATCAACAAGTCAAATAAATTCTAGGAGGAAGGTAATTTTTTGAATGAGAAGTAACTTTTGTATTTTTGGGATAGAAGGTAGAAAAATCGTCTGGAGAAAACCAGGCACAGCATTCCATAAAAAAATAAAAAAAATCTGATAATCTGAAATATGAGGGTGGTGAAGTGATGGTCTGTGGGCGTATGGCAAGTAGCGAGGAAATGAGAATGCATCGTGTCTACCATGAACTGATATGACTACCCAAATATTTTAAAGCTGAATTTAAAATCAAGTGCTGGAAAATTATGATTATTATGCACGATAATGACTCCAAGTACACACCGGGTATTGTGAGGTTATGATTGCTTTATGATGTCGCAAAACAGTTGCATGCACCACCGCAGGATATTTATGGGATCTACTAGAATGAAGAATTCGTCAATATCACATTATTTTTAAGAATGTGTTGAAATTATAGAACTTGACTGTACACAGACTTTTCCACCGAGTTTTCATGACCTTTTCTGCTTCTGATTTTTAATGTTCTGTAGTCAACAAAAAACCCTCCGTCCGTCTGTCCGCGATTTAGCTCAGAGACTCTTAATACTAGAAAGCTGTAATTTGGCATATGTGTACATATTAATCACGCCGACAAAGTGGTAAAATAAAATTTTGAAAAAAAATTTTTTTGGGTACCTCTCCTACACTTAAAGTGGGGATGAATTTTTTTTTCTCGCCTATTCCATGGTGTGGGGTGTCGTTGGATAGGTCGTTCAAAAATATTGCGGGGGTGTGAAAACCATTTTTCGATTCAGGGATCCGTTTGCGAAATATTAAGCTTTAAAGTGTTAATTTTTGTTATAGTTAAATGTCTCTCCCCCTGCCAACTAAACGGTTATTTTTGGATATGTGAAAAAATTCACGGCAGTAGTATATATAACGAAGTTAAAAGGAAAACTATCACAGCTAAGTAGGCTTTACAAGTTAACGAATAATAGTCGACCAACTAGTAAAAAGGAAAGTTTCGTAGAAATTCCATTGAAAATTACTTAGATGAAGTTGGCAGTTGTGTAAAACAGATAAATATAAGTTTGTGAATCATGTAAAATTATGGAAAAATAATATCACAATATCCTTAATAATAATAATTCTTAAATTAATAACAATGTTTACATTCGAATAACGCATTGGATTGGGCGCCGCTTGTTGGTAAGGGGCCTGCA
>QYTT01095104.1:1588-11733 GCA_006980735.1 Dasypogon diadema
GGTTTTAATAAGATTTTTTTAATAAAATACCACACCAACTTTAAGGGAAATTGCAGCGTCAAATTATTTGGAATAATTGCACTGAGTCCATCGATTTGTAAACATTTTTGCTCCTTCAATAACATTATTCGCGGTAGCCTGGTCATTTTGAGGATTCAGAGTAGTATGCTTGATATAGTATACTCGCAATCAAGTCTTCAACGGTTGTCATGACTGAACATAGTTTTGCTGGGGTGATAATCTTCCTATCCAATACAGGAGAGTCACGACCGACTGTTTTAAGCAATAGTTCCGAAAATTTGCTAGCACAAACATCAACCCTCATATACTTATGTACATATATTTCGTGAGCTTAAGTTTAGTAAACGATGATCACAAATAAGACCTCATACCATATATTTTATATTTATCTACTCATGCTGCTCTTTATCTATGTATGTATCACTTAATATGTAAAAAATATATTTACCTCTTTTCATCCCCTTACGGGCAAAACTTTTAAAACCTCTGTAGGTGCCTGTGTTTCGTAAGAAATTAATCCTTCAAAATTATTGTTTTGATATATTGATAGTTTGGATTGAATGATTTAATCTGCAAAAATATGTTTTACTCCTGAAATTTTTATAAACCCCCCTGCCTGCCAGTTAGGTTTGCTTTTTACATATGTAGGTATTATATATAGATTACTACAGAACCCAATAAAATACACAACTGATGACAATATTATTATTAGCAACAAAACGTGAAAGTAAAAAATTTACATAATAAATATACAAGTTTTTCTGATGTAGCAACACGTAAAAGAACGTTCGAGTCGAGTAGTACATGTATGCTTAGGCGAGCTTTTGTTATTTCTCTCCACCTCTTCAGCAAAGACATTTCTCCCGCCACCATAATCGTCAGTGTGACCGCCAGTTCGCTTTGTTTGTGTCGCACCGCGCTGTCAAACCATGACATTAGAATTTGAACTTTATGTCCCTTGAAGAATTATCGTTTTTGGCGATTTCTCCGGAACTCGTCCAGCTATTGAGATGAAACAAAGTGCAGATAGGTGTACTACGTGGCTCCTGTAAGCAACAGTTGCATCTTTATGGCCTTAGCTGTTTTTGAATTTATCACCAACAAACAGACAGACAGACAAAAATTCTAAATAGGAGCGAATGGACATAGGGTGTAGGCTTTTATTGCAAAACTACAGATAGACAATTCAATTTTATTTATTTGTATAGGTGTACAGTCAGTCAGTCGCCGACTGACTTTTGTTACTCGGGCGCATATTTCATTACCTTCAGTTAGTTAACACGTTCCGTGCCACGGCAATTTTTGAAGATTTTCCATTCAGGCCGCGTGGGGCGTATACGACCCACACTTTAAAGATTAAAAAAAGTCGTTTAAGACGTATGCCTTACATTCTTACAATACTACAAAGCTATAATTAGCGAAAAAAGATATAAATTTTAATATGCTACTATAAACGCTGTATACATGATGTGAAGTTGTCTGTATTTGACTCTACCATAAATTTTTTAAGAATTCTTCTTTTCCAATCAGAATTCCAAATGGCCTGAACGGAAAGTACAGCGGGGGTCGTATACGCCCCAAACGGCACGGAACGTGTTAAGTAGTCAAATTAAAGGAATTTACTAAAAAATTATTGTGAAAAAATAAACCCTGTAGTAATTTACTGGGAGTTGCTGAGAAGAATAATAGACCTGTTCAAGATTGCAATTTCTGCAATCAACTGTATAAAGATCGAGATCTTGATATCTTGTGCAAAGAACACAGCTACTATTAGCACTTGTATTTGAGTAGATGAAGAGGAGGAACCGATATTAATAACTTCCTCGACTTAACCAAACAAACATACTGAAGTATAGGTAACAAAACTAATTTGCTTCAGTCATAGTCGCCATGTAGAGAAATTTAAGAGAATATTGGAAGAAATAAAAGTTCCGACGGTTGCTTACTGGCTCAACTAATTTATTTAATTAATTTAATGATTACACTTATGGATTTTATTGGATAATGCTGATTACTTATTTTCTGCGGTCGAGGTGCAGTGACCAGTGAAATTATGACAATGACAATGGCAATTTGCTAATGAGTGTAATTGCGAAATGTCTTTTTGGATCAATTGAATTATTTGATATAGTTCGGAAATATTTGCTAGAGTGTGAATTACTGTTTAATACACACGCGTTATCTCAAGAACACTTTAAGCTAGACAATTGGAATTTAGGGTAAATAGGTACCTCATTAAAAGTTAACGACTAAATATGAAAATGGGCTGATTTGGACAACTCTTTCATAGGGCTGCCACAAGAAAACTTTAGCTATATCAAGTAAAAATAGCATTTTAGACCCTATGTGATAGATAGGGTATATTAGTTTTGTGGCGAACCTTGCGAGTTGCCACACATAGATTGAATTCGTAGTACACTTAAGATGAGGTTCCACGTTTGATTTATACCAGAACCAGTTTGATAACATATTCAATCTATGTGTGGCAACTTGCAAGGTTCGCCACAGTTTATCAAAACAACAACGTTCGTAACGCATAGAACCAGTAATGCTAGAGCAGAATGAATTATATACATATACTCAGAATGTAAAAGCAAATCGATTTAAGCCTGCCCGTCTGTCCGTTCGTCCGTCCGTCTGTATACACGATAACTCGAGAACGAATTGAACTAGAAGGCTCAAATTTGGTATATATTACTTTTAGAAAATTTGCAGATCTAAGTTCGGAAATAGGGCCAATCCCCCCACTCCTTCAATAGGCCGCTATATTAAATTTTTTGATTATTGGGTATAATTCAAATAGAAAACAACGTATAGATCTCAAATTTAGTAAGGAGCAGTTTTATAACACGCTTAACCAATAAAATGAAAATCGCTCATATTCCCCCACTCCTTGGTCGGGCCGCCATATTGAATTTTTGGATTATTGGACATAATTCGAATGGGAAACAACCTACCACTGTAAAAGCTTGTACAGATGAGTTTTATGAGATTCCAGGTCAGAAAAGCAAAAATAAGCCCTGTCCCCCACTCGTTGGTCGGGTTGCCATATTAAATTTCCAGATTATTGGACATAATTCGAAAAGGAAGTACTACTACAACTACTCTAAAATTTTGTACAATAGAGTTTTATGGGATGAATTATATTTACATTATATAGGGTATCAAGTAATCATCAGCCTAAGGCTGATTATGTATTTTATGTTTTTCCTCTAAAATAAAAATGCTTCGAAGTAGATAGATAAAATTCGGCACACCGATACTCTAATAAAATTTCAACATTCTGGTAGAAAATGAGCCAAATCGGATAATCTAGTGCTGACACAAAATGATATACGTAGTCTCTGTGTTCCAAAAAACTGTTCCAGATAAAATTATTTAGAATATATATCTCTTTTTAAATTCAAACACTTATTATTCAAGCGTCCAAAAATAAAATTTATTTTGATACAAGAGTTCAGCTGACGCGTTTTGTATTATTGGCACATTATCAAAGTTGTAACTCATAAGCCGATATCACGAAACGTGTCAGCTGAACTCTTGTATCAAAATAAATTTTATTTTTGGAAACTTGAATAATAAGTGTTTGAATTTAAAAATCCCAAGATGTTAACTGAAAAGTGTTTCCACCAAGTGCCAAGACAAAAAACGATTAATTATAGCTTCTTTGTTTCTTTTCTTCTTTTGATTTTAATTTCCTGAAGGTTTTTTAAGTTTATAAATCCACGTTACTTATAATTCATAACTGAACATACCGAACAACTGAACCGACTATAAGTCGGCCGTAAACCCGATGTTTTTACATTAGGATTAGGTGGCGGGGATTCATTTAAATATAGTAAAAATCTGCATCTTTTGGTGTATCATTTGGAAGTTTTTGCATTTGCTGCTTTAGTGGGCTTAGGACCCGATTTTAGGTCCCGATTTGGGCTTATAGCTGGTTCATTCTCGGCACTCATTTAAAATTTTCCTCGAATTAGCAATGGCGCTTCTCGTGCCTCTACCCATTTAGAAATTTCCCTTTCGTTCCTTTGAATTGCACTCCGCTATTCAATTTTAGAGTGCCGAAGGACCTCAGTAACTTTCTGATTTCACTGATGTCATGCATGTTTCCAATAAAAAAATATTTAAAAATTTCGTTATCACTGCTTTGTGTAAGTTTTTATTGTTTGTAATTACCAGAAAATAAATAATTTGTTTGTGCACACAAAAAATATGACGTCCAGGGATATAAGGATATTTGGTAATATTTCGTTTGTATCTCGTGCACATGAGTATAAATTATCCTTACATTAAGTCCGGTAATTCTTCTATCACTAAAAATACATCATGTAACCCTATAGAGGGCTTCGTTACGTACATATGGGCCAAGTTTGAATTTCTATTATTTACCGTTATGAAAATATTTGAATTTAATGAAAAATCAGAAAAATATCCTTTTTAATCCTGTAAAAGGACATATCTTGAAATTAATGTGGGCATCTTCTGTAGGATCTTGGGACACATGCTCCTACCAAGTTATACCCCCGCACCTTCTCTGTTGGGAAGATATTCACAAAAAATCGATTTTTTGATTGAATTTCAAACGCACCTTTTGACCTTTAAATGACCTTGTCGCCTAAAATGACATATCGTTTGTTAAAGTCTGACCTTTGAGGAAGAAATGTAGTTCGAATGAAGAAGTTCGAACTGCTGTTTTCGAACATTGCGAGGACCAAACTTCAGATCAAAGAATAAATAATACTAACAAAGAAGCGGCACAGAACGAGTTAGAAAATATTACAGTTATAAAATTGACCTGCCTCTTGCTTTAAATATGTTCAGCCGGAATATCTTACTATAGAGGTAGTGGTAGCATTATATCAATCCTTGTTACTTTAGTAGTCTTTAGCTGTGTTTTTCTGCATCTGATCCGGATCATTGAAAATTTTGAATTAAGTTGACCTCTTAATGACAGGAAAATAATCAGCGATTTTGAAACCTAAAAAAATTCATCAGATTGCCATGAGGTTGAACAATTCAAACCCTCAAAAAGTGAACTTGATATTTTCTAGGTTCTATTTTGACATTTCCTACGGTTCAAAATCATGGTAATTTGATTAATTTTTTCAGACTCTGAAAATACCAACTACTTATACGCAATTTAGGGGTCAATTCAATTCAAAATTTTCAATGATCCGGATCAGATGCAAAAAACACAGCTATTATTACAGTGTCGGATCTTTGTGATGATTATTGCATCTTTGATTACTTTTATAATGGATAGGTGGCATTAATCAAAAGATAGTAAAATGTACTGCAGTACAGGGAGAATATATTGAAAATTAAATTTTTTACTTTTCCTCTCTTTATACCTCAGGCCCAAAATACTTGGAACCTACTACGTATATAGTAGAACTTGTTGGTGCTATGGGAATGCGAAGGGTTATGACGTTCTGAAAATTAATGAAAAGCAAACAATTATCAAATTCTACAGCAACAACAAGGAGCATTCATTAGGTTAAATAGTTAAAACACTTCAATCTTATTTCAAACAATATATTTTTATAACAAAACTATATGAGATAAAATATAATAAATAAAGTGTAACAATGCTTAAAAATTGGTTTCTTAAATTCCTGATAAATATTGAAAGGTCTTGTATTTTTTTACTTGAAGTTACACGAGGTATCATGTAGTCATACTACATTACGTATTCAATTAAGGAAATATTTCTGTGGTCAACAGCGCCTGTAATAAATTCCTTAAGAAAAAATTTGTTTCACCGAAAATTAGTTCCGCTAATGTGAATAACAAAACATGAGCGGATACTTTAGTACCTTTTAATCAATAGTTATATTAAGTACAAGTAAAAGAACGAACCTAAGAAAAGTATATGTTTCTAAAATTGAAAACTCAATTACTGTGGTACTGCATATGTTGAAGATTAATTTGCGTTGTAAATAAATCTAAAGATACAACCGTTGTATAAAACATGATATTTTTGTATTTGTAGGCTTTATGCACTAAGTTCGATTCAATTATTAATCGTGCAAAATTGCACTTAATCGTTCTTCAACAGCGACTTTTCGAGACTTCCAGACGAATTCACAAACTGCAATCACACAAGCAACACCCATTCCTCCCATTAAAACCACAAAAACGCCGCCTACATTAGCTAATCCCAATTCGTTAGCTGTTGACGTTGACTTTGAGGCTTCAACCTGAAATAAAAAAAGCACACTGCAGTGAAAGCAGAAATCACAGGGATCATTATTTATAGTACAAAAAAACTTTAAGAGTAACAACAAGATTTTAAGTTTTACAAATGATCTATAGAAATATAATATTGCGTGAATAAGAATTTGAATACAGCGTTGAATAGCTAATAGGAGGTACCGAACCAGATATCCTCCCAGCAAACGCCGAGGGTACAGTGGCTACAGGAGAGTCTAGTTGCTGGTATGCGAATTCCAGAAACCAGGTGACCTCCGGTTTAAATTTAGGCTATCTGTGGACAAAAATCCGCTGCCACATATGCAATTCGTGAGAATTCATGAAATTCTTAAATAGTAACAAAAAATGAAGAGGATGGACAGGTTTTCGATAGTGCCAACGACAAAGGGAGGATAACTGACTCATATAATTGCGTACGAACCGCTAATAGGAATGACTTTTCTAGATCCCGCCATCACAGAGCTAAGCGATTCGCAATTGTAAGACGAGTTACGGTTAGGAAGCTTGTCAGAATCAGGGAACTCGGAAAAAGCAGAAACTGCCGAATACGTCCGCCAAAAAGAAGCTAAGTGACTTGGAAAATAGCGCTTCAATTGATTTCATAAGCAGAGGCATGAGTTTGAGAAGGCCTAGAAAACCGCATTCCCTTATAAGATAGTTAGAAGAAATAAAGTGGCTGAAAAGCATCCTAAGAGGTTGGGACTTCTGGATTAAAAGGGGCTGAATCAGACAGACTTAAGACCAAAAGAATCTTCACGCCAAGAATGACTCATCTCCCGGCACCACCTTATAAAGTGACCTCAAAGGTATCAGATGGGCATCCTGGGAGCCGAAGGAAGTAGTTAGAGGCTGTAACGAAAGCAATAGGCAAAAAGATACCCGAGAAGAAAGGGTTTGGCGCTAGGATAGAAGATAACAAAATTTCAAAATTCATCCAAGATTATGCTCTAAGTAGTCAAGGTATGTTAACCAAAATAATCCTTGATAATGTCCGCAACTGTCAGAGTGGAGGATACACAAAAGAATCGACGTCAAGGTTGCAGTAAGGTTTCAAAAGAGTCCATTCCAAAAACTAATGGGAGTAGAATTATACTCGCTTTTCAAAAAGATAAGATCTGTCGCATAGATATTAAAGGAAACAACTCGCTTCTGGTGATCTTAAGAAAATTGACTTTATTGATATTTTATACTAGAGTTAACACATTTTGACTTCATTATTGTGAAAAAATGATTGCACAGGGACAAAGATCGTAAAATTCTAAGTAAGAATTTGAAAAAAAAAATTACGCCGCAGAGATGGCATGCTAAAGAAGAAAAAGTGGATCATTGATTGCTTTGAGCCTGGCCCAGAGACAATCACAGCGGAAGTGGCAGTGGCACCACCAGTCGGCAATAAAAAAGACGAAGGAATAAGTCGCCGGGCAAAAATAAGGAACAAAAACGTTTCTAAGTTCCAATGTTCGACCCGATGACGTTACCGCTGACAACTGGAGGCTGTATCAAGTGCACCTAACTAAACCTCAATCACCCAAAAGAGGTTACGGCTTATTTAGCAGGAGGTTAATTAAGGGGCAACTTGCTAAAAAACCAAAAGCTTGAGGTAAGTTGATTAAAAATACTGTTCTCCAAGCAGCATTATTGCTTGATTCGCCCCTGGGTGAGGACGCCCAAGAGGTAGGAAAGAGGCTGCTTTGGCCTCAGCCTACTTTCCTGGGATTAAAAAAAAAAGTACTATCGAATGAAGTAAAGCGACTAGTAGAATATTGTAGGCAGAAAAACAAACAGAAATAATTTGAAAATGACTAACATAGTAAATTATCCCAACTCCAAGAGGTGTTTGCAAGGAGGTCCTGGATCTGGACCCAAATATTGGTTAAAATTTGGTGAAGAGAGTAATTAATTAACATGTTTCAAAAAAAGGATCAATCTGATTGCAGACATATTTGTTTTAACATATAAAGCGGTATCCCTACTGTAAACTGGTTGGCGTGGCTTTAGCGCTCCCGATTATATCTTAATCCAGCTTCAACACCTAATAATACCTTCCAAGTGGCCCCATTAAGCGCAGGGAGGTTAGAAGAGATTACCTTGGTAGAATGATGAGCTGAGTTAAGAATCCAAGCTAGAGAGGCTATAAAAGAAGGAGTTAATGTTGATAGTAAAAGGTCTGAATACGAACAAGCCCTAACCGAATACAACAAAGAATTGAAGAGGTTTAAAAGAAGTCCCTCAAAAGGTATTCTCTAAAGATCACTCCGCAGTAATCAGAGATCAAATTTGCTGGAATTACCTTTGCAGACACACTTCCCGGAATGCAGTGTAATTGAAGACAACGAAAAGGTATTCGATTAAACTAGGGATGACTACCTGTCTTCAAAACGAATTAAAAGTCTCTGCGTTTGCAACTTCACAAATAGAAAAATGAAATGGGCTGTTGGTATATTTAAGTCTTACAAATTTTCACGAAAAGATGGCATATTCCAAGCAGTGTTACGGCAAGTGATATTATGGAGATAAATGTGCCTACATAGGGCCAAGTAAGGCATCAGGGTTTCAAAAATGCGGGAAGTTTTATTTATTGACATTTACTACACTTTACTAATAATAGCCTTGCGCTAAAACGGCTTCTAAAAGTTACTCTAAAAAATTTATAATTTATTTCAATATAATATGTCCGGACAAAAATCTTAATCGAAAAAGATGCAAACAAAAACTAAAAACTCAACCCGTTTTTCTAACCTCGCCTACTATTCAAAAGACCAATTCGCCACATCTCAAAGTACTTTCAAATTCGCCGGGCGCGTCTATAAGCCTGCCGCCACAATATAAGAGCTAGCACCGACACTAACAAAACTTCTTTGAGATAGTTATGCTCTCGAATGGAGGGATGTGAGGGTGGTGTACATATCAAAAGGTGGAGAGCAGTCTACCGTCCTCCTTCAAATTGAAAACAATGGAAAAGGTAGTAGACAATCAAATAAGAAAGGGAGTATTCATTGGACATCTCTACAACCAAAAAAACACGCATAACAGCTCTGTGTGATCAAGTGGACAAACTTTTAAGAGTAATAGGGGACGAAGAAACCGCCCTTTGCGCCGTCCAACACATTAAGGGGTTTTTTGAGATGCATTCTGAGCTGTAGAATTAGTAGCCACTAAGAAGAGGTTCCAAGGGCGCTTTGGGTGGGGAACTTGCTGTCTAGAAAAGCTGGGAGCTGAAGCAATTACTACAGAGATCTTGGATGAGCTCTCTTAAGAGATGTTCGATGGTAGAAATGACCCAGACTATTCCTGTTAAGGGGAGAAATGGTTGTTGTCTACAGGTAGGTCGATGGGCCAACCCGGAAAAGACAGTAGTAGTTCCTTTTACAAAAAATACGAAAACTAAATTTAATAACTTTTCGTTTAGGAGGAATAACGATAGGGTACTCAGATGATCCTTATGCTGTAGCGAAGACTTATCTGGAATCCTAATCTAAAACGGTACTAAATAAAGCTATAGAGATCTTATGGATTTGCAAACGGCTTTTTGGTACAACTTGGATGCCTAAGTCAAAGTTGAGATTGTGGCCATTATTGGCTATAACAAAACTCACGGTTAGTTACGTTGCATTGGTGTGCTGGCCAAAAATATAATAAACAAGTGCACCAGCAAGTTTACGAAAATTGCGAAGACTTCTTTGTGAAAGAGTTACAGGTACCACACATACCTGCCCTAAGCCAGTTTTGGAGGCGCTAATGGATCTGCATGTAGAGCGGAAGGCGGCACTACGTACTATCGGATTGCAAAAAATGAATCTCCTAACGCCGAACTTTAGGAAAGAAGATCCGATAATATTTAAAGAGTTTAAAAAAGTGTCCAATCATGCCAAGAAGGTACAAATTTGTCTCTGGTGATATTTGGTGAT
>QYTT01095105.1:90927-101683 GCA_006980735.1 Dasypogon diadema
CCAATGTGTTTCGGTGAAGGGATTAAGGACTTTGTTGTTGCAGATGGATGCATTCCCGTGAATGGTAGCAGGCAAGATTGAAAGTAGTACGTACACACCCCATTGAGATTTCCAGCACTTCGTATTTGAGTTGTTTGCATGTAAAGTAAAAGTCTTAAATTAAAAATTTTGAAAATAAATTTTCCCAAGGCAATCAGACTACAATATTATTATTAATATAATTCAAACGGATACAATTGACCAGAACTTGACATCTAGAGTGCTATTTTGAATCCCGGACTCCAGTACATTTTTAATTGAGACTAATATTCGGAACTTTCTAAAATTGATAATTATTTAAACACGTTGTAAACATTAAGAGCCCTATTCGTCAAGTGATATTCGAGTCACATGGCCTCAAATTTATAGTTGTCTCTTTCATTCAATCCTGTGTTTTAAATACAGTGTAAACGACACAAATTAAGACTGAGTTAATCTAATACCGCCAGTAATATTTAGCATATGAAGTCTGTCTAAGAATAAAGATTTGTCGCAGCTGATTTAACAGATACAAATAAACAGAAGTTTCGTTCAGTCACTGTCACTGTACGATTGTAAGAGCAAATGAAAAAGATATACTGATTGCAAAAATTGGTCCCATGATTCTTTAATGGAATGCTTTTGGGCGCGCTCCGTCCATAGTATTCAAGTCGTTGCATGAAATAGCAAATTGATCAGTCCATTTATTAGAGGCCAGTTGTAAAAATTGAAAACTTGAACGAGCTCAATTTCCACGGTTTACAGACTACAAGAGTTGCCAGATTTCTACATTAAATCGCCATTTTGTAACGTCACTCTAAATATTTTGTTTCCAGAGCCTTTCAGTGCTTTCAGAGCTCCATTTATCCAGAGTGGTGACACGAAACATTGGTCAAATTCAATTTATCAATGAGAATTATTTGTGAGCTGAATGTCAGAGTTGTCCAGATAGGATCCAATATCTATTGTCTACATTGTTTACATAGATTTCATTCTCTACGTGGAATATTGCGACGTAGACTACATCATTATTTACGCGTCGACAATGGCGTAATTTACGTTGTGTAGACAATTTGCCCATCACTGAAGAATATTCACCATATGCATTTTATTAACCCACAAGTGTTATAAAAATTATGAAATTTAACTATAGCAAAACCTTGAACGCTCATTTTTAAAATAATGTCTTAAGACATTGTTGAATTTTAAGGAACTGTTGTCCATCATAATTGATTTAAGATACGTCCAGACGATGCAACAAATTGCAATTGTGCTATGGAATAAAATCGCAAAGCGTGCAATTTGTTCAAACATTCAACTAATCCTTGCCTCATTTAACCATGCATTTTTTTAAGAAAACAATATATTTTTACCATGAATCCGAATCTCAGAAAACAACCATACCTTATTACGTGTACTATATACAGGTTTTTCACATTAAGTTCACCCATTTGTAAATCAAATTAAACCTTCTGCAAATTAAATTCCCCCTTACCTTTGATATTTGATGGAATTGGATTTTCGGTTTTTAATACAAAATACCTAAATACGAGAGAATAATTGAAGTGACTTGATGAATAGAAGTTCATAACTACAATAGAGTAAGATCGCTTACCGTAATATCATGAAAGCCTTCAACAAACAATCAAAAACTTAGAAAAGAGTTGCCTATCAGTCGTAAAATAATTTTGCATAACTTTTAATACAACACCAAAGTATTGAGGTCATGTTTGAAATTTGAAAAATATTCTTATAATAAATTTCAATAATGACTAAATTAATTACTGTTGTTATCTTAATTTCAAACAGAAACTAAATAAATTATTTGTTTAATTGAAAATAAATACTTTTAAGTTTAAGAAATTAATAAAATTCAAATTGTTGACCTTACACGATTAAACCACAAACAGTTCAATTTAAAAATTTAACGAAACAACCCACATGATTCTCATTCTTGGTGGAAACACATGCGCTTTGCTGTGCGCTATAACGTTCAACGAAAGAGGGTAAACACTGCAGCGCATGCGTTTGTTGAAAGAAAAACCGCACCGTCTGGATGGACCTTTAGTTTATTAACAAACTGGGAACAAATAAATATGAACTACCTAATTATGGTGGTGAGTTGTCTCTGCTTATACAGGGTGTGCCAGATAAAATGAACAAGTAATGGGTCCAGCAGTAGGTCTCCATGAGACAAAAAAAAATTTATAAGAGGAGGGGCAATGCTAACGGTTTTCCAGATAGTGGCACTTAGGTTTTTCGGTCATCGTTTACGATAAAGGCCATATAGTTTATATACCAAACATGGTTCGGGTAGTAGTTTAATGTAAAGCCGTAAATAATAGTAGCGGCTTTTAAATGAGCGCTTACTCACTCTCATTCGTCCGCGTTTAGGAGCTGGGAATTTTTAAAATAAAAATTTGGGAATTTTTTACCCTTTTTTTCACATAAGTTTCCTCAGAAAATCAATATGCGCTTTTCTTATATAAATTAGAAGACCGACCCGTTTTACATCCAATTCTATGAACAATAATAAGAAAAAATTCCCGAGACAATAAAAAAGGGATAGACTTATATCGGTTCGATATGGGTACGTATTTAGGGCAATATTCTTCTGGAAATTTCACTATTTTCAAGAAAATGAGCAGAATGGAAAGATTTGGGGCCTTATGAAATAACGCCATATGGTATTATCTCACATTCTAAATGCAATAAAACAATATTTTGTTATCACGTATTTGTGAAACAATAAGGAATTAAAGCTACATTGTAAAATACGAAAAAAAGCTGTGAAGATAGAAAGATCAATTTTGGAAGCATTGGAAAGGGTTAAGGGTATTTTAGTCACCATCTATCTTCGAAACGACATCGAACGACGCTATATACTCTGCCTAACCCAATATGGAGCACACGTAGAGCAATTATAATTAATAATTTTACTTATTTTGAAAACAGCCAAGTTTAATAATTATTTGAATAAATCACTAAAATGATGTACTTTTTAAAATTTTACAATTCTACCCATTTTTATTATCGCGGGAACTTTTTTCTTGTTATTGTTCATGTAAAGTTATGCAGGAAAGCGTCGCCTTCAGGACGTGTATCTCGAAAACGAAAAGAAAATATCAAATTATGTAAGAAAAATGCATATTAATTACAGTTTTTCTTGAGAAATTTCCCCTATATAGGGGCAAAAACTTCTGAAATTTTGATTTAAAGAATTCGCAGTTCCTAAACGAAGAGGAATGGGGCAGTGAGTAAGCATTCTTTCAAAACCCACTGCTGTACAAACTATGTTTATTATAAACTATATGGCGTTCATTCCAAACGACGTCCAGAAAACCTTCAAGTGCCGTTATCTTGGAAGCGGTTAGGATTGCCATCCATCCCCTCCCATGCAATTTTTTGTTTATCTCATGGAGACCTATCACTGAATGCACACTTGGTGACTCTAACTGGGATAACCTGTGTATTTGCAGGAGATCTGCAAATCTGCTGGCCATCAATACCGCGGGAAAAGCATTTAATAAATATATTATATAAATATAAATTAAGTAAATAAATAAAGATGGATCTTACTTTCATAATATAGAATAATAAAATGCTACCAACCAAACCAATGCTATAATCAAAGTTATATACAAAAATGATAGCTTTTGTCAATAGTTAGGTGTAGTGAACTTATTATTTCTTATCTGCCATATTGCTAATCACTTATGAACCTTATGGTAACCTACTACAAAATCTAATAAGCTTACAGGCATGTTAATGAAAAAAACACTAAAGTAAATTAGAAGAAAAATCTGAATTAGGAAAGGAAAACTCAGTACTCCAAAGCGTTTTAGGATTTCTTAAACTTTGTTAACCAGTGTTATTTGTCGATATCCCCTTAACCTGCCATATTATCTGAATTCCTTTATATTAATTCCAACTCTTCAACAGTCAATTCCACTTTTCCTAACATTTTGTCATATTTAGTTTATTAAATTGTTCAATAAAGTGATATTCATGTGTGATATGTGTAGAGAATACCTTGAATATTCAATATTTAAAGGGAGGAGTATTAATTAGCTAATAGATTATTTGCAAGCGACACCAATTTATCTCATTATGCTAATCACCTGACTATAAATTAATGAAATATGTTTAAAAAAAATTCACAATAAAGTGCTGATGCTTTTCGACAAAATGATAAATTTGCGATAATCTCAGCATTTAAAAATTTATTTGACACTTTCTGAAAAATGGCCCTATTGGAGTCCGAGGATAAATTTCCCACTCAAGTTTGCTGTGAATTCATCAAGTTCTCCGACATAAACCAGGAAAGAAGGAACATATTTCTAAATTATATTTTATACCACGTATATGGGATTCCCTTACACGCCATAACACTAAACCGAAGCCAAAGAGACACTAATACGTGCAATAATAACCTAATGATCGTGACCTAATAATGGCCTATGTTATGTGTCATAAACCGTGGAGTGCTTTATTATGTCCTCAACTGGGTACTTGGGCTGAAGTAATTACATTCCTTTTGAGGAGGGGTCTTTCGTAAATGGCAAATGGATGGTGATTTGTGCTCCTGCAGGATTTCAAACATCTTGCATTGAATTGCTCATCAGATTTTATCATATAGATTTTAGGTGCATTAATTAAATTACTGCAGCTGATTGCTGAGAATTTGTTTTGAGACTTTAACTTGACTTGAAACGTTTTGCACAAAGGAAGGTTGTAGGGGACCAATTTAGAGTGTGGTGACGAATTTAAGGAGATTTTTTTTAGATATAAGATACACAAAGTGAAGTTTGGATAAGACGGATATTAAAGATCCCAACACTTTCTCAAGGTCAAGTCCTACAATTAAAAAACTGGATGCTGAGTAATCCTGAAAATAATTTGGGAAAATAATTAGCTGGACATTATTAGCAATTAGTAAAAATCACTTTTAATTTAACGCTAACCCATTAAGTCCGGATTTCTCCCTTTTCCAGCCTGATATTCATACGGGCTTGCATTTAAGGGAAACTTTTTTAGTGTAGTGTACACCAGATAGTCCAACAGCATCCTCTCCATAGTTTTCCGCAGAAATGATGTCAGAGTGAGTAGCATAAAAGATTTCGACTCGACTTTTCTGTGGTTTCGGCAGAAATATCACCTTTGTTTTCTTCCACTTAACCGGTATGTGCCCCATCGCAAACAGGTGATAAATATTCTCCGAAACCACGATGCGCGTAGCCGCTTTAGCAATTAGTAAAAGATCGCTTTTTGTTTCATGTAAACCCATTACCGCCGGATTTCTCAACTTTTAACAATTTAATGCTTACTGCTAGAAACCAATTTTTTATCAAACGTAGATTTAAAAAAAAAAATAGAAAACAACATAAACATAACAGTAAAATATCCTCCTCGTCCTTTTAGGATACTATCAATACAATTTTCTAAGAATTATTAACAAAAGTTTTATATTCCAATTGTTGGAATTTAACATGTTGCGTACCGTGGTGTCACCGGTGGGGTTACCGGTGACCGCCATTTAAAAGCTCTCTCTGGACTAATGCATTTTAACACGTAGTTCTCTCTCGCAGGCTTTTATGATAATTAAATTGTGGCTTTCAAAGTGTTAATATCGAATGCGGAAAGTACTGTTTGTAAATAATAGAAAATTTTCTCCTTTTGGATATTTACTTTCCTGTTTCTAATGAAGCCGGTTATAATTCTGCCGCAACAAATCATACGTGAACGTTCCAAGTGCTTATATTATTTAAATAATACTCCTAATATTTTTTAATTTACCGAGAAATGCTTGAATGGAATTACCATAACTTAATATTTCGAAAAATACAAGTAATTATTTGCGCATATCTATTTACAGTACTCTACCACTAAAATCCTTCCATTAATAAGAATTTTTTATCTATAAGAAAAGGACAGTCAAGTTTCTATTGAAAAAATACCTCCAAACTTTTTTTTATTTCTTGGAATTTAGTTTCTTTCTCCCAAGGCAACAGGAGTATTCTTTTAGCTGAATGTAATACAAAGAAGCTTTCCTAGAAAGAAGTGTAATGTCGGGTTTTTGCTTTGTCGTGTCTCGAGGGGAATTAATTATTACGATGTGAGTAAGTAGAACTTTTCTGCTTCAAGAACTTTAATTAAAAAACTTAATTCTCTGTGTATGAAAGGACTCTTATTCATTGAAAGAAAAGGTAGCATTCTAGAGGTTAGCCTGTAGCTATTTACCTGAAATAAATACTGAAGCAATTTTCATGTCGTTTATTCTTCAGATAATCAAAGAGAGATCTGGAATTATTACGACAGCAGAGATAGATTTTAAATGAGCAGTGTACAAAACAAGTACGGTAAGCAGTTAATAATTATTTCTTGTATTAAATCTGTATATTACCAGGATCACAATCTCTTCCCTGCAGTGTTTACACAGCTTTACTTTGGGAGAAATCTGTTACATGCCAACGGCAAGTTTCCGAATTTTAGAATGCAATAATCCTTTGGTATCAGAGAACAATTATTGTTTCTTGTTGATTTATTTAAATAAAATACTGTGTTGCTCCCGTTTGTCACAATAGCCAGTCAACCCAGATAACAAGTCTTCATTACTTCCTTCACTTCGATCATCATGATTTAATGAAGATTTTTTTATTCTTACCATAAATACGAATTGATTGGGGTAAAAAAGTGGATTGATGAGTGGCAGTGCCAGTTCAGTTCCTGTGATTCTTTTTTTCTACTTAGCATCATAATATTAAGGGTAAAATCGGAGAATTTAAGAATTCTGTATTGATGTCTTTTTGATCCTTAGTATCATTTTGCATTAATGAGTGACTTCGGAATTTTCGTAATTCTATTTGCCAAAGTTATTCATCTTAGTGAGTTGTCGGAAGTCTTTTTTGATTTTTAAATGAATTTTTTGAAAAAAATATTCTCAATTAAATTTTAAATATACAATATGTACAATGGAATCATAAGTGGTGTTTTTTTCAACAGACCACTTTCAGAAATGTTCAGCAAGACATTCAGCGGCAGAGGAAATTGAGAAGAAACCTGAATTGGGTTTAGAAGATAAGATTGCCGGAATGGACCCTGTATCGGTTTCACAGGTACTTGGTCTCCCTCTCTCATATGTTATATTTATTTTCAAGTTATCAGGATAAAAATATAGAGGTTTTTTCATTGTTTCAGCGGTGAATGTCCTTGGTGTTTCCTGAGGGTCGTGAAGTCACAATAGAAATATAAAACTGGTCGAGAAATTGATATTCACTGCTATAGAAATAGAATTATTCATTTATGATGAAGAAAGTATAGATGAATCATAAACAACGGCCATATCAGGTAAGCAGTCATAGTTACACAGCCAATATTTGAAGAAGAGGCAACATCAACATGTAGCGCACTTGTAACACCTGCGTCGATGCATACGGCCATTAAGAGCAGCCTCAAACACTAGCTTCGATCACTAGTATTAATCAAGGAGACAGTACCAGTGTACGCCGTGATGTAATAACTGTAAACTGAATTACATTTCCCAAGAAATTATTTTTCATGAGAATAACTAACTATACATTTTGTAGATGACGTTTTACTAAAAAAGTAACAACAGCACAACTACTCCAAAATTTTTGGTGACCAAACATGCCTCTAATGAAAACAGGGATGGTCAAAACAAGGCAATATGCTGAAGAGATTGACCGAATTCCAGTTGCTATTAAAAGAAATAAATTAACTAAAAAACTTTTTTTTAACACCAAATTGCACTAAAAAGTTAAAAAATAATTTGTTTTCGGTTATTATAAGCCGATAAGAATAATTTCCAACATTTGTAAAAGGAAAATCATTGGGCGCTCATAACATTATCATCATTTTAATTATTTTTACATTTTTACCTTTATTAATCCTCACAGTACATCCAAAGCACTCATTGCAAGTATTTCCACTTCTATGCCTACGAGAATTCTTCATCTACACTTTCACCAATTTCTTTCTGATCATGGTATTATATATTTCCACAAGGTATTGAATCACACAATCAGTATTGTAATGAAACATATTATGAATAGTATGTTGTAATATTTAATAGCAACCTATGGAAAATCTGTGTTGGCTTTTTTCTTGTCATAATTAAGAATCGTTAAAAATAAATGTCTTAAAATCTAACATCATTCTTGACCCCTATGATCCATAGATTGTTTATTGTACCACTTTCTCAAGTAGCATTACATAAACAAGTAGAAGTTGTTGGAAAAATAGGAAATAATAATGGCTATTTTTCCAAATCATTAGATAATTTAGTTAAACCAAAAAAGAAACTTTTATGCATCGATACCCATAAATACTAATATTGAAATACGTCACCTTTTATAATAACAATACAATAAGGTGAGTATATGTTTAATTGTAAAGGAAAGTTCCAATTTTAAAAGATGGCTACGATGCATTTTATTTTATTTTTTAGGACATCCGGGAATGAGCGGTCCACAATATGGAGGCCGTACTATAAATATTTATAAACCTTATTTGAGTATCTTGTAAATTCAATACATTTCCCCTACATAATTTAAAGCGTAATTTACCTGTAAATTGACCCATTGTAATCCTTCGTACTATGTCTCCTCATTAATCTTAATTGAGGCAGGAGGCAGCAAAATATTTGGCATGTTCATTGTCAACGCCAGTAATTGCTCAATTACTGTTTGATCTTAATTATTTAATCCTGGAAATATTGAAATATTTTAGAAAATTAATTATGCAACTTAATGATTTTCCCTCCCTTTAAAAGGAAATTCCAATGTGATGCTTAATTAAATTTTAAATGAAAAGTTCAATAAAGTCATTTATTGTAATGACGGAAAGGACAGTCCTGAAAATATTGCTCTCATTATTTTTTCCTTCTGGGAATCTAGAAATATGTACAAGAATAATTACCGGTTCAATTTTTATTATGGGCATATTTTCATTAGTTGGCTTAATTTAGGTAGAAAAATAATATCAAACTTCTTATCACGGACTTCAATATCTGCATGTACATATGTCAGTCCTCTTTGAAATTTCAGGGTGGTTTGTTTATAGACTGGGTTCTATGTATTGCAAATAGATTTCGGAAAGTTGTCCAGTCCTACTAAAACTTATTAGATATTTATTTTCAGTGAAAAACCATATGAAAGTAGTGTACACTAGATGAAATGATTTTTATCTACATGCAGGGCCTTAAGAATACAAAGAAATAGTAACAGAAAAGTAATTTTAATAAGGAAAAATTTCATATTGAAAGTTGTTCAGAGCAAAAATTTCTCCAGAAGAGTAGGACAAGGCTTACGCGGAACGCTTCTATTACTCACCATAAACATGTTATTTGAAAAGCCCTGCAAGAATTTATTAAAGCAACTACATCACAAACCCGGAGAAATTCATATAGCACTAGAACTCATTCTCCATTTTTATCTCGGACTCTACCGGTAAAAAGTGTATTTAATCAGATACTTCTATCTTTAAGAGCCAATGAAGTATTCTCTCTTTAAAAAAAATTATGTTGGATGACCCAACGCGATCCAGTGCCGGTTTACTGAAGGAAGGATGATAAAGACCCTTAGGAAGGGAGTTTGTAAATTCACTTAAAATTTTATATAATTTCTTCAATTCAATAAATAAAATTCACTTGTCACCACTATACAGATTCACAAAAAAAAATAATATCTAATAATTTCACTCAATTCATTGTGAATAACCGTTGATCGAACGTTGTTAGGCTGAAAAGTGAAAATTGCACTTAGAATAGTAAAAACATGCGGTAATTCTGTAGCAATTTTGTAGGGAAAAACGTCAGTGTTAAATGTTAGTAGCTATCACCTGATTTGACCAAGATGAGTAACTTTGTACCTGGGCATGTCGTGTTTGTTTGATGATGGTCTAAGTTACAAATCAGAAACACAGTCACTTTTACTAGTAATAAATGGAAAAATGTTCATATCATCAACGCACATTTAACCTCTCCAAATGCTTCAAAAGAAGCACAATGGATGGAGTAATGATAATAAAAAATAAGGAAACCAAGATTATTTCCCTGGGGCAGCCCGGAGGTGTCTTTTATAACTCATGAGCTGAAACTGAAACAGGAAGTGCCTTTCAGACAAGTAGGAATGAATCCATCAAAAAAATATAGTTGGAAATCCAATTTTCTGCAATTTCGCCTTAATGGTCGGATGTGACAGTTTGTAGAAAACTTTACTGAGATACAAAATCATGTTGATTGGTTAAGAAAATATTTTGGCATTAAGAAGATATCTGAGAATGAATTAAAGATTTCAGCAATTTAGGTATGCACGATATTTTTAATATCGGTCTATAATTTGAAATCTCTTTCCTATTGTCTTTCTTACGAACAGGTATAATGACAGAGGTTTTCCATTGTGTTGGAAAACACCAACTATTAAAAGGCTTTCGAAACCCTTGATCCTGTCTTTGGGCATCGTGAGTTCTATTCTAATTCCTTTTTTGTGATCCAGGATTCTCCTATGCCATAACGTAACTTGAAAAAGGTTTTCCAATCGACGAACGGAGTTCACCAACCGATCTGATATAAAAAATTACCCCTAACTAATAAATAATTTAATTTTTCGAAAAATGTCGCTTATATACCAAAGAATAATTAACCGCGGACAATTCACTACAAATTCATTACTTCTTTTTTATCCGCTACATCTAGGGTATAACATAATTGATCTAAACC
>QYTT01095106.1:0-22012 GCA_006980735.1 Dasypogon diadema
GTAGTCGTGTAGCAATTTCTCTTTCGAGCAATGGCAGTTCCTCTGCCCTCATCCATCCCAATGGACGTGTCTACCAGTACGGCTCGCGAGTAGAAATTGTTGCCTACGATGGCATGAAAACTAATAACTACGTGTAAGTTGGCATAATAGAGAAGTGCCTATTTTTGATTATCTACTTTCCAGACGGTATGCGAAGATGTGGTACAAAGGAGTTAGCTTTACTAGCGAAAACTGTGCTTTAACGTATCTTGTTGATGCGGCAGGGACCCGAACCACTAGTGATAGCTTCACAGATATGTCAAAGGACTATACTATTGCAGTGTTTTACAAGTAAGTTATTTTAGTATTTGCAAATTGTAACTAGTAGGGAAGTGATATCTGATCTCATAAGATTTGGAGTACATTCTACCATGGGAATTGTTATGGTTGCGATATATTTTTGTGTCTTAGCCAAGAATTATTTCTCCAAGAGTTTTATATATAAAAATATATGCGAATATCATATGCTATGACCCTTGTTCTAAGACCACAAAGCCATGCGGGTAATGCTTGGACTCATTGAATTAGCAGCTATATTACACTTGTAAAAGCAGAGGGAGTAGCCCTTTTTGAATTAGTTTTTTCACATTATATAGAATGTTATTTTTAAAGCAACAGTTCAGGTAAAATATTTGGAGAGACGCTACGAATAACTGTGTACATATGTGATGAGTAGCCATTGGTATCATAGCATCGTTATTTATGATTAGAACCAGTCATCGTAATTAAAATTATTTAAATGAAAAAAATTTATTAGAACATTTTATTTAAAAATTGCGAATATCCCACGCTGTATGCTCTTATATAAATATTATACAAATCACTAGTATTACTTTTTACCAGATGTACCGGAAAGTCTTTACCGTTTTTTTTTTAAATGAAAAAACACAATTTTTAAGAAAGTGGAAAAGGTTATTTATTCAAAGTATTGGCCATTCGATTCTACATACATTGTCCATCTTTCTGGCAATTTATGAAAGCCATTTTTTGACTTCTTTGAAATTTGCAAAGCGCTTAAGGTCTTCAGTTATTTATATACTATGGATTCTATGTATACTATGGTGGTAATTAATTTTGTTTATTTCCTCAAATATTATGAAATAAGGCAAGCCCTAGTCTTATGAAGTATTTTTTCAACTATATGTTTAACTAACTACCTGGTTATCGGATACTGGGCTTATCTAGATAGGAATAGCGACGCAATATATAGTGCCCAATACCTACCTCTATTCTAATTTTGATTATAAAGTTAAAGAAAACAAAAAGGATTAATAGCCAAGGTAGCACGTTGTATTTATTGCTTGGTATTGATTGTTTTCATAGGAGTCAAATTCGAGCTAACACCTTCATCCTACTCCACACTTTTTTTCTTAGAGAAACGGGTATCCCTATTCTCTTGACCAAATTTCCACTTTTTTAACAGCGCTACTAAGCGAAGAAGATATTCCTCCACCTGGAGGCAAATAATGGTAGTGTTTTCGAACTGCTGAGACTTGAAAAACTTGCGTTTTCTGAGTAACACTTTTCGTCCTTTTCGGTCCTTAAAAGGACTTTTCTCGTCCTATAAGTGAAGAATGGTAATGTTTTCGAACTTCTGACTTGGGGAAATTGGACTTTTCTGATAATCACTATAAGAAATCTTGAATGCTTGGGGCATGCGACTTTAAATTTTACACGAGTTCACTTCGCTCTTGTGAGCACTGAATAGCACGAAAGGAGAGACTCACCCGAATTTCCTTTCATTCAATTCTTTTAAAGTGGGTACAGAGCCTAGATGCCCGATTATGTATTCCTTATGCAAAATGTAGAAATAACTTTAATTTAAAAACATACAAGTACGAAACACATGCAGCAATTACACGTGTTATTCACGACTTTATTGTGATAAACCAAGTTAATTTTTAAAAGTGTCAACATTGTTCGTAAATAAATCACAAAACTGAAATTATAAACACATAGTTCCTGGAAATTGCTCTAGTTTTAAGCCCGACTATCTCTGATTAAAATTTACCTTGATTTTTTTACACAGGAGTGTACAATGGCTACATCACTGCATTTCTAGAATATGAAATCCGACATATATCGCCATGTACGAATATATTGTTAATATCGGAGAGGAGCTTTTCCGAATAAGCCAAATAATTCTGAAAAACACGACGTTGACAAGTTTCGCAGTTTAGACTGGACTAATCAATAAGTAATAAATTGATTTTTCTGCAGGGTAAACATTTGACAAATGATACAACCAAAAAAGTTTTTTTTTTCCTTTGGAAGAAATACCCAGCCAGCTCCCCTTTGGTATTTAAATGACAAATGGTTGATTTGCTCCACTTGGAATTTTCTTAACGCTTTGTAATGGTTATGGAGTTGATTTATTTCCGATTCTGTTTATTGCTACAATATTCTCGAATACCTTTCAGTGATTCACGGCATGGCCCTGCTTACGCTCAAGAAGCAACCGCGGTACTTCAAGATTCCAAATTCCAATGCAGTGAGGATGGGACAGAGATCTTCGAGATTAATGGTTTCAGAATATCTCAAACTGCAGACGGCTTGGTGAAGTAAAATACTAACCGTAATTATAAAGCAATATCGGAACTATATTCATGTATTTAAGGATCACTAGAAATCATAATAAGTGCTTGATACGAACCAGCCCCGGAAACGGATCTGCAACCCTAACAACCCCCATTATACACTGCACAGCATCACTGGGAAAAACATCTCACCTGTTCGTTAGGTAAGTGAAGCCCTTAAACAGTTTAATGTTCCTCAACGCTTAAAAAAGTTACTTTGACTTTAGACGCGGAGAGCGAAGAATGCATTTTGATGGAGCTTCTTTCGTTGTCCGCAATGCTGGACATTCGGCTGGTTTCGATGAGAACAACTTGCTCAATGTCTACTGAAATTGGTGAAACAACCTCAGAAGTCTTTTATCGCAGTCAAAAAACAAATACAACAAGGATAATTCTATTTTTAATTTTACACTCCTGTGTGTGTAATTTTACTTCGGGTTGACCGTCGTTGTTTATTGTAATGTTTGAAAATTTCCGTTTAATTGTTTACGTTTGGTTCATTTTAGATGATAAAAGTTAAAAAAAAACACCAAAAATATAAAAAGAAAGTTAAGTAGTGCTCAAAATAGTCAGTACAATATATATTATATTGGACAGAACAGGTAGTAGTGAAAAAGTATATCGAGATAATTTGTTTTCGCCTATCTTGTCCATATTGCCAGCCTTAAACAATTTTAGGGTTTAATTTTAATTAGACCTAGATCAGTATAATTATTGTATTATCCTAAATTAAAACTATTGCTGTAATATTTACTCATTTAATAAATTAAATATGAGGAGGTACGTCAGTTTCAGTAATTTGAAGAATCTCTTCCTTAATTGTAATTCTGAAGCTGGCGTTGTTTATGATATAAAACCGAAGTTTGTATGTTTTTTATTTTTTCTGATTTGAAAGTTTTTAGTCTGATGTAAAAGTTATTTTCGGACTTATTTTTTCGAGCAATCTCCGGAAGACTTTGCACTACTTTAGGGACTGTTAAAAGGGTTGTTAAATTTACGTGCAAATTGTAAAAGCTCTTCAGAATTTATGATTCTTACATTGTGGCTCCACTGGCCGGGTAGAAATTGCAGTTGACTACAGAAACTAAATTCTTGAACAGGCTCTATTTCTTTGGTGTTTGAACACTGTTTAGCTCTAAAGGCCAAAGGTTTGTGTAATTTTTTATTCTCTTATTCATGATTTTCGCCAACTCATAATTTTAACAATGTGAAAAGTATCATTCCATAAAATTAAATAATTGAGAACAGTAAGAGCGGTTAACTGTTCCTATATCTTAACAATTTATCATTTCTCTTAAAGAAGTTATAAGGAAACCATATCGCATGTTCAAGACCCTCGTGATTTTGTTCCATTTGTACACAAAAGTGTTTCTTGCACAGCCTATTTATTTTTAACGCCTAACCCTTTTAAAGATTAATTCCGAAAACGTGCTTATTAACGCGTTTAGAGCTGTTTGCTTTTAGCTCATGAGAATAGTGGCGTATAAAAAAGGCTTTAGCTTGCGTGTATTCAAGTGTGAAGAATTTAATTTTTTGTAAAGTAAAAAGGAATGAAAGGATTATTAGCAAAAATACATTTAGTGTTCGTTTCTGCATTGTTTAGATACATAATTTCTTGAAAGATGAAAATTTCAGTTTATTTATTAAATGAGAGGACTTTCAACCTTTAAATTTGCTCAAAGGATAACAACTACTTTAATGTGCTTAATTTCAGACGTGCCTACACAAATTACATGAATTGCTTGAAAATTTGAAATAGTTCGCGAGACATTGGTATTCGCATTAACCGCGAGTTTACACGTAATCTATTCATTTTACAAAGTAGGTACTCATCATCGCATCCATCAGTACGTTGTTAGTATGCAGAAATGTGTTGTGCTCCGTCGCCTTTGAAATGTTACGACTACTTGATTAGCTTTTAAGCAAATATACTTAAATTCGGTTTCCTAATGATGATGAGGAGCAATTTGCTATTCTGAACATCTGTAGAAGAGGAAAAAGAGTGATTACTCGAGCGTTACTAACCGAATTAGGATCACATTTTGTGCCCAATTGGGTGAAAATCCCTTTGAAGGACAGAACTCATTTGTATACAACTTTGGCTTGGTAAGGTCAGTGAGACACCTTTTTATATTTTCCTTTAAAGTTTTATTCCAAATGTGAACTCGTTCAGAGCAATATGTGCAAAGGTCTTCATATTAAAAACATTGCATGAATATTTGCTATTCAAGTAACACATGGCATATAAATAGGTATGAATATATTCGACCATTTGAATATTGGTATATTTGAATTTATTGAAACACTAAATTTTCTGTGTGTAGATATTTATAAAAAACATGCCTATTTCACAAACTTTTTCAGTTAAGTGTGAATATAAATAATAATGAGTTTCCCTTCTAGCTCAGAAGGCGCACTTCTTAGAAATATTTACCTATCTCCTCACTAAGCGATCACATATTTCAAGGAAATGTGTTAAGATTAGGCTCCTCGACAAGAATGCAAGGACAAATAACTGTTAGTAAGATTGACAAATAGATAAAACAGATGAAAAACGGAACAGTTAGTGATGACAACCGACATCAGGGATCAGAAACGGAACACAAAAGTATACCTCAGGAAATGTCAAAAAGCCACACCAACCCAAGAGACAGAGAACTATATGAAGACGACACTTAAGTAGATCCTCAGGCGCACTCAGATCGAAGTGCTCCGCAATGCGATTGACTGTTATACATATGCGGTTAATAGGCTCATGCCTGTCATAGTTATTTCGGGAGAAGTTAATCTCAAATATGTTCTGTAAAAAATGTACTACCATACTCTATTCCTCATAAAGTAACTTAATATATAATATTCAGTAACAGGGCAACAACTGTATGAACAAAATTTCCATTAAAGGGTGTCCCAACAAGGGCAAAAATTCAAATTTGGCGCCAATTCTGGTACTTTTCGTCATACCCAGACAGTTCGATGGTAGACAGTTCGCCATTATTAAAAATAGATTGCTATTCGACACAACAGCGCATTCTTTTTGTTAAACATTATTTCAAAAATGACAAGGAGATCAAAAATGGTAAGGAGGTCAAATGCCTTTTAAACTTTCACTGTGTCCCTTCAGATTTCAGGAAGCCTTTAGATCAATTCCTTAGCTTGAAAAAACAGTGATTAGACGAAAAGCCAAAGAAAAATGTTCTTCAGTCAACTGGCTGCAAATCCAGTGGATGATATGATATCCGAGGAAACCCTGAGTGAGGACATGGAATTCCGTAAATTGAAATTGCCAGTAAAAAAATCGACTCAACCATTTCAGAATATTAAACAACAACATCCATTTAACACTTGAAGGCTTACCACTGAAGCGGAAAGAATGGCACAATTAATTTGCTCCACTACATTCATCTATTTTTCACTTCTCTGAAGCAGTCAAGAGAAACTTCTGGACTTTTCAGAAGAATTTATCGATTATTTTCTGGACTATTGCGGTGTCATATTGATTTTTACAAAAGTAACCTTTCACAAGAATCTTGTCAATCCTGGGTTTACTTTAGGTTAAGTTACTCAACCTGAAGTAAGTCCTGTGACAAGTATGTATCAAAAAGTGGTTTAATTTTTAAATTGCTACTTTTTATGGTACTTGGCTACATTTTATGAAATGTTACAGAATATTTTAAGAACTCATTTGGGTATGAGAAAGCTTTCCGTAAGATGGGTAAAAGACGTGTTATTTCCATTGTATATTGGTAGAACTTTCACCACCCCCTTCAAATCTAACAAACTCACATACCAAATTACAGCTCTCTACGTTGTTTCGTTCTCCCGTAATCGTGTTAACAGACGGACAGACAGACATGCATAAATCGACATAACTTTTGATCCTGAGTAGGAATCTAGAAACTTTTATGGACCTACGATGACTCCTTCAAGGTGTTACAAACGGTAGACCAAACTTATTAAGGTCTTTGTTATACAAAGACCATAAAAATGAACATCAAAAAATATTTGTCGGATTTTCTCACATTTTTCTTATCGAATCAATCTTAGACTGTTCTCTTACATGCCTTAGGCCGTCCACACACTACGGACTTTTGCTTCGATTTTGTCCGATCGTTCATAGGCCGATACCGCAAATCTGAAGGGTGTGAGCAAAATCTATCGATTAAATCTGGAACGAAGAATTTATAGCTGTCCCTGGAATTTTACTCGGATTGTTCAAGTTTGGAGCAAAAAACCGAAAAAAATTCCTATCCACTTTTTTATCCCGCAAAACTGACACAAAACGGTGTCCCTGACATCCGGTAAATCCACTGAGATGAATATATGGAGGGGACGTCCCATACAAATTGCCTTCAAGAAAATGGCACAAATTTTTAAAGTCGATACATTCGTCTCTTTCGATCTTTAAAATCAAACTAAACTGTAATCGAACTCTAGATATTGTTCAATGTTAACTAAATCCAAGTATCTATATTTAAAAAAGTAAATGTTATAACTTCCAAATTTATATTCCAAAAAATTTTTAGAATTTAATTTCATTCACCCCTACCTTTTTATCATGGTCTACATTATAAAAAGTCCGAAAATTGAATCAAATTTTGAATTTTGGCGCCTACTTCTTCCGCCAGTTTGGTACATGACGTGCAGAAAATAGACAGATATATATATCAAATCTACTTTTGTCGGCGTTGTTAGGCGGGATATTTAAATAATTAATTTTGGACCTTTAAAGATGAAAAAATGTATGGTATTAAACGCATATATTTACTATAAAAATGTTTTGTTGCACACAGAATTTTGTTAAGCAGCAATTGCAGTGGGGCGAACCGAGAAACGCTTGGGAAGTTTATGACGCACTTCTAAGGTTATGTAGAAATTTGTGCCATTTTGCAAACAAGCATGCCCTCTTTATTTCTTATATCTATATGAGTAAATCTGAAAGCCTCCCCGACTTGAGCGATCAGATAAATCTGAAGAAAAAGTCCGTAGTGTTTGGAAGGTCTTACAATAAAGTTGACACCGATAAGATGCCACTAGAATCATTCTTAGACGAAAAGAAACTGCTTTATGAAATTGATTCGATTTTTCTACGAAATGTTTCACTGTGGTACGTGGTCCATGTTATTTAAATCAATGGTCACAAAAGTGCATAACTAAACCAAGGTTTAAAGGATCATCCGTACGACTTATATAAGTAGCCCGGGATCATAAAGTATAGGCGAAGTATTTAGAAATTGTGACAAATGTTGCTAACCGCAGGATAATTAAAACAAATCATAACTTCTTATTAATATAAAATAGCATCACTTGCAATAATACGAGATGATTCCAATTTCTGAAGGTAATTAAATTGTTCAATTTGGAAACTCATTAGATTGTAGATGCGTTACAGAACTTGTCAGCATTTATTGCAATATGCTATAGAATCGGTTAGGAGAATCAATTTTGCCCATTCAGCAAAAGCTTACACGGATGCCTTTCCATGATTAATGATAACAAGCAGCACACAGTCATGTATATATATATATATATCAGATGTGAAACTAGGTCATCAGTAATTGATTACCAATTTCAACGTTTACAAAATTGAAGATTAATAGGAGCGGACTTGAAATCTACTTAAAGCCAACCAGTTCCTTAATAACAATAAAGTCGGCTTAAGTAATTGCTTTTCTCATAAAGTAATTAAATTTGCATAAATTCTTTACCAAAAGCCTCAACTCACAATGTAATTACATTCACTGTAGTGAATAAAATCACGATTCTTTACAGTTGCCAAAAACAGGGCCATTTCTATCCTAATAACCCCAATGACAACGCTCGGCAATTTGTAAAATTGTCGTCTGACACGTTACGTTTTGCGAGAATTACAACCTTATAAACGAAGAGCATAAAATTTTCCCAGCAAATTTGATCCGATTAGCAAATCGTTATAACTCAGGCGTTGTAATTTAAAGTTTTTTTAATCCCCCACTTTTTATTGGGGAATTGTATTATAATTCTGCGAACGTCAGTATCTGAATTAATTCAGACGAAAAAGTTGGGAGAAAAGAAAATCAAAGCCGGTGAAACTTTTGAAACGAATAAGTCTCAAAGTAGAATTAAATATTTCAAAGTTTTCTCAATAGACAATATCTCCTTTTGGAGTGATGACACTGTTGGAGGTAACTCAACTTAGAAGGAGTTCCAAAAATAAGTTCCGATTTTTTTCCATAAACGCAGTAGTTATTTATGTACGTAACCTTTGACGTGCATGCGGAAGCACTAGTCGTTACAATTGTTATTCTCTTGTAGGCAAAGAAGTATCAAAAATCCGTAGACGCTAATGGAAATCGATTTCGATATCAATGAATCATGAGAAGCCGTTTATTTTGTGGCATAAGTCACTTTTCCCAATTTTGTTTCTATTATTCCGGTAAATAGGAGAGCACATGTTCCAACTTGTGAGTGTTATCTACAAGTACATCTTGTAAATTTTTATTCAACGCAATTAGTAACATACGTCGGCGCTTGAAACGTAAAGAAGCCTAAAGTAGATCGTGAAAATCTGCAAAAGCGCATAGTGCAATTTTATAAAAACATAGCTCATAAATCAAAAAGTGATACTGTCAAACATTTTGTAAGGGAAAGGATTTCTAGAAAAAGTGTGCATAATATACATAATATCGAAGTTTGAGAAATTTAATTGCGTCGGCGATCTCCCGCGAAGTGGCCATCGCGTGACAGTAAAAATGGAAAGGAACATCAAACGTGTAAAAGGGCTTTTTGAGAATCAAGATAAAGTTTCAGTAAGAACTGCTGCGAAAAAACTTGGTATATCGAAATCATTTATAGAAAGAATAAAAACCAAAACTGTCGGAATTCGATCTTACAGAAACGTCTGAAGCTCTAAGTATAGAAAAGCCAGATTCCAAGGGTGAAAAGTGAAGCAAAATTTTTAGTGCGTAAATTTTCCCGATTGAACTCAGATAAAGTTTTCATTATGAACAATGAAAGCTATATTTTAAAAGATCCTAGTTTAAGGCCAGGACTGAAATTTTATCATAAAAAGAAGAAAATAATAAAAACAATAAAAGGTTTCAAAAAAGTCTACAAAAACGATTATTGATTTTTCATGGCCTTGAAAACCTCAAAATTATAGCTAAAAAAGGACCCTATGGAATTCATTAAGTATGTGTATTTAATCTGTACAAATAAACGAATATTTACAAACCAGATCACGTTTTCCTACATTTAATTAAGCTTTGTGCTAAGACTTATGGTACACCCCTTAAGTGTAACTTAAGTAATTTGAAATATATTTTCCATGGGGTTGTAAAAGTTGACTTATGCCACTTTCAAAATAAACGACTCAGATATAATAGATATGAATTCCTAGTGTTTCCATCTACATTGTATTATTTGTTGTTTCCCCTGTAAGAATTCTCAAAAATATTAGCACGTCCGCTATTTATCGCTGCATGCATAAAAATAAAAAATCCAAACCAAACCACATATTAAGCAAAGACTGAGCATTCGTAAACATAGCTCATTAGCAGAGGGTCCTAGTGGATAATAATTATAAGAAGTTTTGATGCTCTTAGGACCTTATTATTAATTAATTATTATTAATGAAAAAACTAACCCTTTTAGGATCACTCGTGTGTGTCTCTATCTGTCACAGCCAATTTGCTCCGAATCTACTGGACCGAAATTTGGTACACATGTGAACTTCTGTGACTCAAACACAAACAAATTTTGAATATGGGAGTCACTTTTGGGGGCCAAATTAAAAAATTAAAAAAAAAACGTTTTGCAATCTGGACCCTGGACTGTGCCATATCAAATGAAATGTATTTTTTATGTTGTCTGAAATATATTTTTTTTATAATTTTAAAATAAATAGTTTTAAAGTTATTTAAGAAATTAGATGAAAATTGATCCTCCCCCCAAGATTACAGGAAAACCTATAAGAAGTCTATGGTCTTAAAATAACATGCCATCAAAATGGCTGAGTGTTAAATATCCCTTACGAAATGAATAACGGCAAACCCGAAGAAGGTAATATATTTCAGTTTTCAGTGTAATTTAGTTAAGTTCCTTCAGCGGTTACACCTAATAGTTCATACTGGTAAATGTTCAACATAACAACTTAACACCTATACTCTAGCATGTGCTGTGCTACGGCTGATCTTAATGGTTGTCCATTTTTAGCATGGTTTAGTAATGTAAAATAAATAAATTTAACAGATGACTAGTGTTAAATGATGCAACTATATATTAATTCATTAATTTTGATAATTATTTATAAAGGTACCTATGTTCCTTGTAATTAAGCGAAGATCAGAATAATTCTTTTTCAACTATATAAGTTGCCTTTTGTTAGATACGTGTCAAACGTATAAACTAAAGATTTTCTTTCCTCTAATGCCTTTCACTTACTCTGCCACATATAATACTCTGGCTGACAAGTTTAACAAAAAATCAATGCCCTCCTGGGTGCCATTTACTACTCTGTAAGAGATGATACACACGGCAACGAAAAATATCTTATAATATCAGGATGTGATTTATATCAAAGTTGAAGCTTGTAATCCATTCTGCTGGCTAAAATAAGGAATTGTTAAAACTCACATATTTTTCGCATAAACGAAAATGCATATCACATATGAATAATTCTAAAACGTTTCTTTCAAGAGAATAATTTCAGAAATTTTCTATAATTTCCATTCCTGTTGGAGTCAAACCCGCCAAAAATTCAGTGATATTTTTGAGCATAGATTTTAAATTAAATGCAAACATAATAGTTCCATAAGAAACCGACAACACCTTTAAATTAATTATTGAGGGGGTTTATTAACAACAGATTGGTCGTTACGATATATGTATAATGACCCGAAAAAAATGTGAGCACTACTAATTCTGGATGGACTTACAATCATAGGATTTTACGCTAAGTTTGAAAAACATTTTAAAAGAGCACTGCACAATAGAATAAATTACAGTTTTTTCTTTCTGTAACGAAGCTCCCAGACACTTCGGTTTTTTGCTCCAGACTTAAACGAATCGGGTAAAATTTTCAATACTAGCCAGAAGTCCTTCGTTCGGGACTTAACCGACAGATTTTGCCTACGCACTTGAGATTCACGCTATCGTTCTTGGAACGATCGGATAAATCTAAAGTAATAAGACAACTTGGTTTCTGATATAAACAGAAAATGTCATACCCAACACATTCGTAGCAGAATGCATTAAACTTTCACACGAAATCAAAAAATGATATTAAGCTCTTATTCACATTTCTAAATATAAAATCAAATGAGTTAAAATTTCGGTTGAGTCAAATTCATTTCCAGTGTTGAAAAGAGACAACAAGTAGTCAATTTCCGCGTTTTGAAATATTATTATCATCCCTCTACATTACTGTCATATAATAGCAAGTATCTATGAAATCTCACGTTATTACAATTTAAATCCCTGCCATATTCATCTACATGTGAAGTACTCTCTTTTTGAGGAGAAAAAATAAATATATTTTTTTATTGCATATAAAAGTTCATGAAATAACATAAAAATATTTTAGAACCTTAGCTGAAGACGCCACTCGTCTACATCTCCTAGTTCCTACTTTTACAGCAAGAAATATTAAGTTTTTATTAACTTGAAACCAACAAACTTCCGGCGTTCTCAAAGCCAATGTGAATCTACCTCCGCGTAATATCACTCCGACTAATCCCAGAACTTAATAAAAAGTTAAGCTAAATTTTAGCGACACTCATCCATTTATTATGGACAGCATTCCATTAGGCTATTTTTAGTGCGGTCTTATATTAAATGTTTTCCATAACATGGATATTATGATGTCACCAGATAACTTATCAAATTCATTTTCCAAACTTTATTCATCTTCGGAATTACTTTGTAGGAAGTTTTTTAAGTGTTCGGTCCTTAAGTGGAAATAAGTCTCGAATAACTTTGATTTACTTCCTGTGTTATAGTCGTTGAGAGAGGTGTAGGGACTTTTCTTAAGGGCCGTGTAATTGACGAATTACGAAGTTCATGAATAAAATTAAACTTTTGGGAAAGCGCTTTCTTTGACATAAAATATAGACAAAAATGACGTAGCAAAATCTTATTTATTATGTCCGTAATGAAATTCTGGCAAGGCAGGAACCTTTTTCAGGGAGACAAAATAATCTTGTTACCTTGTTGCCTTTCTCAATTTTATTAAAACGAATTTTTATTAAATTTACGATATCTTTTCTGTAAAACTTTCAATTAGTGCGAAGTTTCCAAATCAAATTCCAGAGATAACATTCGAATGAAAAGTAGTAGTGGAGAATTTTCCACAAGTAAGAAAGAAAAAATTATATTGAAAAACAAATCGTATTTACTCTTTCACACTTGTTGAGCATTATAACTTTTTTCCACTCTATAATGTACTCTTATTTCAAAATATGCTATTGCTGGGGGTAAAAAATGGCGCTAGGAGTCAAGTCCACCAGAAAAATATGCCCGTGCCTCGGAAATGATCCCATTCTGGATTTTATCTGAAATCAGAAATGAACCCATTTTCGATATCTGTATGAGTACCTGTAAGGAGTAAACTGGATCGAAATTATACCCTAAGCAGACAGCCTACTCGAACGATCATTATCACGTCAAAATGACGTAGTTCTCGGACTATTTTTATGAAATTTTAAACAAATCGTAATAATTTGACGTCAGAATGCTTAATTGATTGAAGTTTATAAAAATGGTATCGTTTCAAAAAAGAAAAATTGACTTTTCGGCAAAAATTTCAGTACGCTTTTGTTTATAAAAACTCGAATTTTTAGATTAAACATTTTCAATTTCAACCAAACGAAGTTTGTTAAAATTGTTCTCTGGAGGCATTCAATAAAATTGAGAAATGTGAATTTTAAGTGATGTAAATTTTTGAAACATTTACTTTTACGGATTTAAAATTTTTAGCAAGAAAAAATAAAACGCCTCGAGATGGAGTCGAACCACTGTTAAAAATAAAAATGTTTCAAAAATTAACATAACGAAATTCGAATTTTAGTTATAAAAAACCAAAATACTAGTCTATTCCACGTTCAGAAGTGTTAGAAATACGTGAAATAAAAACTTTACTTTACTTTATTAGTTCCCTTTGTTAATTCTCAGGTTTCTGGTTTCCAAAAAGACATATTTAAAGTTTTAGATATACTTTTTTCGTGTAATGACGGTTACTCTACTATGCAGGGACATATTATGGTGAGCATGAATAGGTTTCTTATCAGAATACTGGAATTCAACACAAATTAGCTAGGCATGACATCTATTGATTTCAATTAAAATAGTGAACCGTAGACGTCATAATAAAATAGACGGAGCGTTTTCGAAAAACGCATACTACATATTGATACCAAGAGTGTTTCAAAATATAACTCTCTTTCTCAAACTTAAAATATTGTAATGAACTAAAATTTCTTCCATTAAACATAAAGTAAAAAAAATAGATAGTTCCCTTCCTCACATACTGTAAATTTTATTTGGCATTTTCCAGGGAAGGTGAATCAATTATTAGCCATTAAGAAAAATTTTGATTTTAGTAAATAAAACACTTTTTTGAATGATTGTACTTATTGTGTACCGAAATTTTTAAAATATATTACTGTTATTATTACTCGGCCTTCGAGGCCTAGGCCCATTATGTTGGAGGGCCACACAGGGCCCTCAAGCTCAAGAACCAACACAAATAAAAAAAAACTATTATTATTACCACTACTATGAAGTAATTAAATTCTTTTTTTTTATTGTAAATGTGAAAGGTGTTCATGTAAAATAGATTCCCCCCCCTGCTCTTCCCTTTAAGATAGAACATTAAGTGAGAGGTAATTTTGTCCAGGAATTACATACAGACAGAACAACAATTCAGAATTTCTTAAAATTGTATGCAGTTATATTTTTCTTCAATATTACGTCCCGAAAGCACAATGCTCTACCAACCAACAGCTCTTATTGGCTTAAATTCAAGTAGCCTAAATTCAAGTTACTCCTTAAGACCAAGAACTTATTGATTAATATAAAGGCTTAATTTGTTTTAAGCTCCGACAACTTTTAATTCATATCTTCATACCTGAAACAACATATTGCTTAATAAAAATAAAATCAATTAATTACGTGAAATGAACTTTAAATTTATTATGTGCATATAATATCAAGGAATTGAGGTCTGTACTATATACAAATGCCTACCATTTTGATTAGAGAATTATGTTCGCTCCCTTCAGTAGTTAAGCTGAAAAGTTTGCAAAACTTTCAGTTCAGTTAGATTATTAATTGGGAGCATCTTTTGTGCAAAGTAGATAAATTTTGCAAAACACCAATAACAAATCTCCTCTGAATATGATCAGAACGTACACCATAAAAGCTTTCCGAAATCCTTTTCAGTGGAAAATACAATGGCCATGTTTCCCAAAGCAGTAAATTATTCATAGTTGAATAGTTTCTGGGGGAATTTTGCCATTAAAATTGAAAATTAATTTGAGAAAGCACCTACTGATTTTGAGATTATTACGTTCTTGATTGTTTCGGTTTATATATTTTTAAAAGCTTAAATTTCGTTATGTGTATTCACAGTGTTCAATAGAGCACTGCAAGTAACCTTCATAAAACACGATATTTTTATTACATCGTTTCACCACAATTCGTTCCAAATTTTCCCATCATTTCCATCTAATACTTCAGCATTTCCAGGCAGTGGCATCACTAGATGGGTGCGGGAGGTGTGGCCCGCAGTGGGTGATAGCAACTCTTAGAGGACGAATTGAAACTAGTGTTTGAAGATTCAGTTTGAAGTTCATTGGGAAAATTACGATTTCCCCTGCTCCTTCTAAAACCAATAGGGAAATTATTCCAGAGCCTGGTGGACTGGACTAGGAATTGTCTACTCGTGGTAAGGTAATATAACGATAGGTAGAAGTGGTGATTGACATTGTACGTTCGGACCGTGCAAAATTATATTTATTAAAAGGATAATTAGGCTGTTTCGTCAAAAAATCTTTCAAAATTGTACGAAAATTAATGTAAGAACTCAACATCGCTGAAATGACATAGTCGGAAGTTGAAGGTCACTTTGAGCTTGCGTAAAGAAGCAGAGTATGGCTTGCAAAATCTTTCCCAGATGCATTATAAGGGATTTAACTAAAGCAATACGTGTATTTTGAGAGGTAAATGCGACGAAACAAGACAACTGGCAAAGGATTTTATAGATCTACCAGTAACGACGTTATCACGATCTAATCAATTAAATGTGATGTCCAGCTTTCTTACAGATTTAATATAAGACATGACGGCATTATCTAATGTGGTGTATTTCTATAAATGTAAATATCATCAAAATCAATTTTGAGTCGATTTAAATACAAAGTCATTATCTGCAGTCCAACAATAGACTGCGTAAAACGGCGTCTTCCACTAACTCAAGCGGTCGAAATAGGTGAAATTAGACATCCTTGGCGTACGTATGGAAGGAATATTCTTGGATAACTGAAGTTATATTATTTATGACCACAGAAAATAGCATTGGCCCCAAAATGGAACGTTCCCCAGGGGAAGCAAAAGAAAGTCTGAGCAATAGTTACAAAAGGAAACTTTTCGTTGCCTATGACTGAAGCACGATCAGAGAAGGTTGCACGCTGGAACCAAAATATTAAAATTGTGGAAAAGTTTACGTAGGAGAAGACTGCGATTTTATCGTAGCTCTTTAAGAAATGTAGGAGCACAAGTAATGTGAATTTGTCGGTATCAACCGCTATACGAATGTCATCGGAGACCTTGATCAGACGAAACCCGGACTGAAAAGAAGTTAAAAGATTACTATTATTGATATGATTAAAAACTGGGAAAAACTTTAGAGCTTTTCCAGGATAAGGAAAAATAGCAAGTGGTTAAAATAGAATTAAAGGAATAGGTTAGGAAGGGAAATAATATTGGTAGCAGTATTTTAATGATAACTAGCTTGGCAAAACATTCGCGATCATAGCTTTAATTTCTAGCTTACACGAGAGCTCGTGATTCCTCCTGTGAGTTTTTTCTACACCGATTTTAATAATTCCAACACTAATCGAAAACTTATCAACTGAATATGGAACATCAGTAATAAAACTTTTAAAAAACTACAAAAGAAGCGTTTCGGTTTGCTCCACGACACAATTCTGTTTCTCGCCTATTTTAGTTTTATTAAAGTTTTTTTTTTTTAAGTTACATTACTGATGTTCCATATTCCGCGAATACTGGCTAATTGAAACTCAAGAGATGCTTACCGGGTAAATCAAGGAATTACAAGAAAAATGTTTGTTATCAACATATGAATGAATGCGCATCGAAATCATAACTATTTTACTTTTGTGCTAAATTCATAACCACCACAGCAGCTCACGCTTAGTGTTTACTGAATAACGCTCAGAATGTTAAACTGCCGTTTTTTAATTCCTCGTTTTAAGTGAAAGCAGTTTATGCCAAAAAGCGGTGTTCCTTACTGAGGTTTAGGAATTATTAGATGATGACCTAAAAATCGCAGCTAATAAATATATAATAATGTTCAAATATACCTCGGGCGCATCTGTAGAAAAATATCTGATGAGTGTTATTCAGAAAACGTTTATTGTATGATAACTTTCTTGAGAATCTCAATTTTTGATATTATAAACTCTACTTCAGTTTATGAAAATTGAAAACCATTACTTTTTCTCTCAACGGATTATATTTGCTATGGTCTTCGCTTAAGGGTAATCTCTTGAAATTCTCTGCACGTACAATGGGTTATTCATGTAGCCTACAAGCACAACAGCACAAAATTAAATAAATGGAGTCCTTTTAGTAGCGGACTGCCTTCATTTCTCAACCTTGCCTTTTCTGATTTGAATTTTTCTCAGTACTTCAAGGAGTATTGCCGCATTGTTTTATTCGCTTCAAAGGATAAAGCGCTTGAATTCCCTGCCACATTTAGTTTTGATCTCAGAATAAGGTGTAATTCCGTTTAGGTGGCAAACAACATCACGTAGCGATGAAGGTAGATAGAATGTATTTATAGAAATTTATGTTAGGAGTTTCTACTTGACGCCAGGCACCCGACCCGACCTTGATTTAATCCGAGTGCAAAGCGAAAACATTGAGTTATTCAATTTTCCGCCCTGATTACTATCTCCAGATTGATTAGGGAGTTTAATAATTATCACGTAGATACACCTAAATGTGCACCGCTAGTATTATCACATTGTATGTGTCCATATACAACACCTCCTCCATAAAGTTTTTTCTATCCTTAATTTAAAATGCTCTATGGTCTGAGAAATCTACTGTTCCTCCTCCATACTAGATTACTCTCTTATTCTTAAACATAGTAAAATCTTGGGTAGCGTAGTTTTTCCAGTACTATGCCAGGTATCAGCAGGTATCGAGCAAGTAGTGTTCGAGAACTACAGTTGTACGTGCGGTCGTAAAAATTAGTAATGTGGAAAAAGAGCAACGAATAAACATCTTTGTTGTAAAATTGAGCGAAAAACCTGCCGAAATCTTCCAAAAATTAAGGCGAAGCATGTTTATTGAAAGCGCGTGCTTACAAAGGGGCGGCCTGAATCAAGAGTGGACGGGAATTGGTTGACGATGACAAAACAGAGGGAGCATCGAAAACAACGCGAACAGGAAACCATTACGGAACGTTTGCATGTGGTAGCTGGTTAACGTTTCGACTGTTATCGACGGAAGCCAGTATAAACAAGGAAACCGTTTGCATCATATTGCATAACGATTTAGGGATGCGAAAACTATGCTCAGATTTGGTCTCCAAAGTTCTCACGGACGATCAAAAGGCAGGCCATTTGGAGATTTCTCAAGAGATATGGGCGCTGATTGAGGCAGAAGGGTGAGAATAGACGGCTTGTCCTGACCCCTGCGACTTCTTCACTTTTCTTGAGATAAAGAGTTAGCTTAAAGGAACCCATTTTAACCCCTAGGAACCCAACTTTTCTCCCTACCTATTTGTTTTTTTTTTGTTACATATTTGATTGGTTAGATTGGTAGTACAGAATTAGGCTAATAATGTATAAAAGTATTATTATTGTCATATATCCCAATGGAGCCCAAAGGCTTAAGGCATTAGAAGATATTCAAGCGACCACAACACGTGTTCTCAAGGACCTAACTTCGGAGGATTTCGGAAGCTGTTTTTCGAGCTGGGAGAAACGTTTGAATCATTGTGTCGGGGTCGGGGGGAGATTGTATTTCAGGGGTTTTTTTTTTAATTTTGAGCGAAAGTTCTCATATCCTTATGAGGACAGAGAAATAAGGTAGAACGTCAGTTTTTAAATTAAACCTTATTTCAACTCATTTCCATTAATAAAGTAAAGAAAAAATTATGTACCAAAGAGTAATTTATAATTTCCAATGACAGCCCTGTGTTAAAATTCATGGACATTGCGAATGTATAGTAGTGTACGTATGTTTATTACTTTACTAATGAAGTAAAGAAAACACATTTCCTATTAGGAAGCTGTCAACCACCCTACAAAATTCCCTGGGTTAATCTTCCAATTTTTACATTGTAGAGTGCACCGAAATACTTGCGTATTGATGGGCAGTTTAGCTTCACTTTATCTGATTGATCAATAGTATTAATCAAATATGTTACAAAATTCACCATTACAGATGGATAAGATTGAACAACTTATTGTAAATTGTTGTCATATAACCTGAATTGTCCCACTATTGTATGTGATATGTATTAACAAAAATAAAGCACGAAAAATGCTAATAATAATAATTGTAGGTTTCATAGCCAGATTTTAAAGATAACGGAACTTGACATTCATTTTTTTATAAAATATAATGTTAAAAATTAAATGATTCAAAATTTTACTTCACTTTCGCATGATTTACTACACTTTTAAGACTGATTTACTACACTTAAAACATCCTCAAGTTCCAGTACTGATCATCACACAGGCCTTATATTGTGAAATTTTTCATGTGTACTGTGTACAACCACAAACGCCTTGACGTGTACGAATATAGTTTTCAGCAAAAATGCAGGACAAAGCATTATTCCCTAACGACTGAGCGAGCCAACCACATTATGAGTGATGCCATCATCAATAATTTACATGAAAGAGGAATGACAGAAACAGGGTAATGAAACAAATTATATTAGTAATATGTTCTAGATTTTAGTCTATGTGCTTAAAAAGACATATTTATCTATTTTTGAACATCTTTATAGAACATAAAGCAAAATAAATTCCCACATTATTGAACTTTCTGATTTGCATATTCATAAATTTCTTTACTATTCATTTAGTCATCAATTTTAAAGATTCCTGTATTACAATGGAAGATGATAGTCCTTTAATCGAATATTAAATATTTACATTTAATTGCTAAGAGAATTTTTAAGAAGAAATCTCTTTATCAGAATCCATTTCGCTTAGCAACATCAAGAAAACTCAATTCAGTTTCAATTAATTCTGGCCTTGTCAGACAATTTCCTCTCGTTAGTGAAGCCTAATGGATGTCCTTTATGTACTTGTACATGAACCCTCAAAGCTAAAAGCAAATTATCAACAGTTTGAAATCTACTAAACTGGTGTTTAATTAATGTTCTTCACTTTATCTATAAGGAATAGACCTTACTTTAATGCGATTTTCAGTAATGTTTTCTACTTCTTCCATACTACTGTAGCTGACGATTAAAATCTGCAATAAATGCGCACTAGTCTTCTTATTTTTGTCTTTTCAAGGTGCAGTATAAAATTGAAGAAATTATTATAACATCTATGATTTCTTACTGTTACTTTAATCTAATAGCTTATGGAAAAAATTTCAACAAGTACTTGTCATGATCGGTGTTCCTGGGTTGTAGACAGTGCAGCGGGAGTATGTGGAATGAAATACCCACCATTAAGATTGATTTTCCTCACTAAATCTACCCAAATTTTTTTCCGCGGTCAGTTTATGAGTATTTATAACAAAGACATAGAATAACAGTAGGTTTCCAAAGTAAAATGATTTAAATTTTCATTTACTTAAAAAAAATAGGTCGTTTTTCTACAAAGTAACTTTCAAAAAAAGAACAAGTTATAATTCGGTGTAATTCAGTTTCCAAAAATGTTAAACTATTGTAATTCTGTCACAATTTTAGTTTTTACCATATCTCAGTTGGATTAACAAAGAAGTATACCTCTTTCTTCCTCTACACCTTCTTTAGTAGTAAGCGCTTCAAAAATTATGCCATTGTTAAATTTATTACTGTTCTCATGCCCTTTACGAAGAGATACCAGTAGGACTTGGGTCCAGTCCTTATAAAAGGAACGGCTATTGAGTACTCTGATGAAGTCAAATATCTCGGCATTAGGCTGACTAAAAGGGTAAACTGGAATGCTCAATTGGAATACGTCTTAGGTAAGGTAATGCGATTTGTGTACCTATGATTAGAATTATGATTTATAAATTGAATGTACATGTCTAGTGTTTCAATCGATATTATAACATCGAAAATTATAAATTTTATACAGCAAAAATCGTTTTTTTTCAACCTTAATATTTTATTTGATGTAGCTATCATTTCATAAGTATGTTGCTGCTTACTAAGCCTACATATATTCCGCAAAGTAAGCGGATCGGCGACTGGCACGATCAACGTAGACCGATTGGGTGGAAGCTGCATGAATTTTATGATCCGCAAGGTCAGTGAAGTATCAAACATTTATGGAAACTTATAATAACCAACATCCAGAGTATAAAAACGCGAATACAGAAGGAATTAGAAAGCATATTCTAGTGATAAATGGCTAAAGACCAGAAATCTGAGTATTTTAGTAGCCATTTGTAAAGAGTATAGTTTAAATTTGTTAAGAAATTTCCGCGTTGATTTTTTATTGTTAATATTTTGATATTTAGTTACATACATGTGAAGTTGCTTTTTTTAGGAATCAAGTCTTTTTTGGCAATTGTTTTAAGAAAACCGAATTATTTTTTAAAATGTTATATAGTAAAAATAAGCAAACATAGGGAAGGAATCCCATTGCTGCAAACCCTGTCTACATGAATTACACAATTTTATTTCGTAAATTTTAATACTTCACCCCACACTACCAGTCATAAAGCAAAATACAATTAAGAGATACCAGGCGTAACTGCTGGTATCTTGACAATGTCAAATGTCGAAACACAAAGATAACACATGGATTTATATATTATACAAGGAACCAATTTCGCGGGAAATGAATTCAGCCATTCTACATGAAGTCCATCATTCTGTTTGTGTCCTCGAGTACAATTTAAAAGGGAACTTCGAGAAGCACATGGGAATATGAAATATGTACGCAAGCACGCAACTTGTGCTAACAAGGCCAAAATACATAAGTGATGATACTGAA
>QYTT01095106.1:45613-59900 GCA_006980735.1 Dasypogon diadema
CCACTGGAATTGTTGCTTAATAAAATTGTATGCGGAACAAAAAAAATCATTAGTCCGTTTTTATAAATATATTCTTTTAAAATTATAAATTTCTTCGTCTTCAAAAACCCAAAATTAATTGTTACACTGCCTATATAAATTTAGGAGTACCTATTTCCAAGGGATACATATTCACACAATTTTATTTAGCACCCTCCATTCAAGAAGAAATAATATTAAGTAAGAAAAAACATCAAAGAAAACATTTATTACAGCACATGCCTTCCCTACTGCAACAAGGCAATATGAAAAAAAAATCGAAAGCAGGATACACAGTAGACCGACATAGTCATCCTTCTGACCCTATTGATGTGATATTTTGTAGCTAAGCCGCACTTTCTCGACCAAATCCACGTTATCCTGCGTAACTACCGTTGTTGGCCCTTCAGAGCGTGGATCATCTTCAATTGTCTCCTGTCCCGAGAGAAAAGCTTTGACTAATGTTTAACCATCGAAAATGATGACGAAGATTCTCCGTATACTATACTATTCGCTCTTTAATATTCGTCGGCATTAATTCATCCTTATATCAAAAATTTCGTTTTGGTATTTCTTCCTACTTTTATACAGTCATTCATCTCTGTCATTAAATTGCCTGCCTTGTGATCCAGGTCTCAGGAGTAACTCTTCCTACCAATTTAATAGGGGTTAAAACATTCTTTTAGTGACAAGTTATGTTCAAATAAGTCTAAGTAGGTAATTGATTATGAAATGTTCACTATCCGTTCAAGTGTTCTTTGTAAAAATACAAAATAAGGTCTCGCAGAAATCTTCATAACTCATAAACGACAAGAGGCAATTTGTTGAGGTCAATTCTTTTCAATAGCACACATTCAAGGTGAAAAATTTGGCAAACTACATATTAGGGCAATTTTTAAAGATATTTGAGCTTGAATGCAAAAAAAAAGTAAATTCTTGACACCAAAGATTCTGTTTTGTCGCTCAGTATTTATGAAAATATTTCTGGTAGGAATAACAATGAATACATTATATAAAATACCCGAATGTTGTCTTTAAGTTATAAATCATCACTTTCAATTTAGTAATTTTGGGGGTACAGGAAAAAACTTAAAATTAGTTTCCCAGGAAACACGTCGACATTCAACGCGCAATATCTCGGAAAGTAAAAAGAAGGTATCCCCGTCTCATGGAAGTCTTTTCGTTTCTCGAAGTGACCTACAACCTCCTTCATTTTTGCACACCAGTCCTGAAACTCCCTGTATAAATCACTAAACTTGTTGAACAAAGTATCGACGAAATACTGGAGCCATAATTTCAATCGTCAACTGAATCCTTGGTTCCTCAGAAGCAGAAATTGTAATCATCTTGTAAGAAATTTTTCACTCAATGGGTCTGTCGCTTAAATGCGGCCTTGCACAGTAAAAATATTTTGTAGCCTTCCTTCGAGGATTTTTTTAAATTGCTCACTGACCACGTCAAATCTATTTGCTATCATGAAAGATGCGATAGTTACAATAACAATTGAGACTTTAATAAACTAATTAGCAACTTTAAAACTAAATTGTGATGATTCCAGTCTTCAGCAAAAAAATTGTTTATTTATCAATGAAAAAATATTCGAGATGTCAGGAAGGGATAGCTCTATATAGTACCAAATTATTGTTCTCTTTGTACTGATATTGCGGAACAATGAAATTATGTTCAGAGTGCTACCATTCGATCCATAATGCAATTTAAATTTCATTTAGGAATTTAATTTTTTTTATTGGGAGTGAATTAAAGCTGGAGGTCTTGTTAAAGCATCAAAGAGCTTGCACGCCTTTTATCATTTGTTCAAATAACGAACTGAAATGAATTTTGAAAAGAGGTGCAAACTTTTGATATTGCACGGGAAGAAGGTTTCTCGCGCTTGAAAGACCAATGGTTGGGGCAGTTCTATGAAATGCTTAACCAATGCAATGAAAATAGCTTATATTCCCCCATTCCTTGAGCGGACCGTCATATTGGATTTTTGGATTATTGGACATAATTCTAATTCTAATTCTTTAAAAGCTTGTACAGATGAGTTTTATGAGATTCCAAGTCAGAAAAACAAAAATATGCCATGTACCCTACTCCTTGGTCGGACCACCATATTGAATTTCCAGATTATTGGATATAATTCGAAAAGGAAGCAACCTATCACTCTGAAATTTTGTACAGAAGAGATTTATGAGATAAATATTATACTTACATCACATAGGGTATAAAGTAATCAGCCTAAGGCTGATTATATATTTTATGTTTTTTTTTATTAAAATTATTCAAAAAGATTTTCATTCAGCAAAATCAAAACTTTGCCTCAGTCGTTAATGGGTTCTACTTCCCTGGAAAATGTCAAATAAAATTTAGAGTTTGCAAGGGATGGGTATATAAAACAATATATCTATCTATTTTTTCCTTTATGTTTAGTTTTAGTTCAGTACCACATTTTGAGTTTAAGGGAGAGAGTTATATTTTGAAGAAATTTTGATATCAATGGGTCTGTGAAGAGCTTTATCTCATTTTTTGACTGATATTACATGTAAAAACTAACAAAAAGTGAGATCTGAGACTAAGGTAAAGGTTTTCACATGCGACCCAATATCTATTATGCGTTTGTTCCATCTATTTATATAATGATGTCTATGGGTGGGATATTTAAACAATTAATTTTGGACTTTTAAAGACGAAGAACCCTACAGTTCTAAACGCATATATTTATAAAACAAATTAATGAAAAATTTGTGTTGCACATAAAGTTTTATTAAGCAATAATTGCTTTGGAACGAGCCGAGAAACGCTTGGGAAGCTTACGAGGCACTTTTAAGGTTATGTAGAAATTTGTGCCATTTTACAAGCAAGCAAGCATGCCCCTTCTATTTATCTCTATGAAATAATTTTGAAAGAAAGTATATTAGGGTATGTTTGGAATTTTTTATTTTAATTTTTCTACAGAGAAATTAAAAGTAAAATTTGATGTTGCTAAAAAGTAGGCATTTAATAAAAGAAGAAGATGAATGTGAAATAATTTTTTATATGATACCTGTGAAAATATGAGCAAACTTTAACTCCAAGAAAATCTATTGAACGAATAATTTTGACATTCACTGTATAAAAACAACAATAGAACAAATTCTTAAAGAATACTCAGAGAAAGCAAAACGAATTCATCTTTTCCTAAGTCCTCTCAGATAACAAAAATACGGTATAACGTTCGCAACACAGACTACTAAATACATCGCTAATAATCTAATGGTATTTATTTCTTTAGAACATTTTCACCCAAAATTAACTGATTCTACCTTATTTTTGTTAAACGAAATTATTGAAGTCGCAATCATAGGGCTATCGTAATTTCCTTCGTGATCGAACAAATCGCAAAGTTAAGGGAGTTGAAGTTATTAAGAGGGCCATTTTGGTAACAGGTGTATTATCTGTGTTGATTCGGCTGCTACGTGACAGGAATAAAATGAGCTGTGTTATTTCATTATCTTTCCGTGGAATATTAATGCCCTCCAGGGTTGCTCTTCAATTTACCTAAAGGGAAGTCAATGTACAAATTAATTTCACTTTATCCTGGGAATTTGTTACGACACTTACAGAACTTCATTAAAAATGAAAATTACATTTTCAAAAAAATTCACGCAACAAGAACTTTTTTCTGGATTTATATTATTATTACTGAATTTTATTCAGATATGGCACGCGTATTGCACCAACTGATTTGTTACAAGGTTTCTACGTCCCTTAAAACTTTATAATCTGACACCACCCTTACAAAATGCTGGCCTCAACTCTTGCCGGGGAAAACTTTCAGCAGTGTGTTTAGGGATTCTTGTTAGGAAAGTAATAAAGTTGAAAGTTGGCTGTTGCAACCGTACACGAGAGCGAAAACTCCTAATAAAGCCCACAAGGTAAAACATGGGCGTATAAACCGCATAGAATGAGATTTTCAATTTAAGCAAGGGACGTGGTTTTATAGTCTTAATCCTACATTTTTCCTTATGCAAAATAGATGCTTTGTTCACACAAATATATAGATGCAATATTATTACAGAACGTTGATTAGTTTCAAGGAATTTCAGGATAAAAATATGACAAAAATTAATACTAGATTATTTGCTATAAATTCGTACATAATTTAAATAATTTATCCTTGAAAAGTTTCACGGGAAAATACACGCTAAATCTTTTCTGAAAGAGATATGTCATTACATCCTGCATTATCTTTCTTAGAAGGTAATGAATTATAGAACTAGCTATTTGTACGGAAAAATTTGAATTGATTGTAAGCACTTAATGAATTTTCCATTCATGAAGGAAGTAGTTTCCTCCGGAGTTGATTACCTGTTTCGGAGTTTCGCTGCTGGGATGTAGGGGCTGCGAGGAAGAGACAGATACCCTGACATATTTTTTGCGTCGTTGCCCACCATTCTCGGCAAAGAGATAAATACCTACCACAAGGCCTAATTTTTCTGCACTTTAACATTTGCTTTGAGAATGTTGAAATAAATAATTATGTCCATTTTACATTCAATAAAATGCAAATTGTCTACTTCCGCTCTTGACATGCATGCCCAAATCATTACAGGCAGCCTTCCATGCTTTACAGAAGTCCGGGTATTTGTTTTTATCGAATTCGGTGTAGGTTAAACTTACTCTCATCAGTAAATAAAACCTTTTACTTATAATTAAAACAATTAAAATGTTAAATCAATTAACTAGATAGTCCTTTTACGGTTTTCGAAAATTCGTCAACCTTCAGCAAATATTCCATCGAAAATTTTAATCGAAGTTTTTTATTCATTGGGCTCGTAATTGACTTCTTCCTAGAAATTCTACCATGGTAACCATGTTTTCTTAAAACGCTTTGCACTGTTTCAACACAGACATCCTTTTCTATATAATTTTACATAAAATGCTTCAATTCTTTGGCTGATTTGAAAGGGTTTTCCTGCACTTCTTTTATAAGTCATCATTCTTCTCGATCGTTTAATATTCTTCCCTGGCCTTGTCTGCTTTTATTTTTTATTCTATTTAAATTGCGATATCTTTCAACTATGTCATGCACAGTCGAATGAATTCTTCCAACCATGTCTCCCATTTCCTGTGCTATTTGTCATTCTCCATAAAGTTTTATCACTAACTGCCGAATTTCAAAAGTTCTTTGTTTTTCATTTCGAATTACAACTCGTTGCACTCACAACCAAACATCAACTGAATACAAGCATGGAATACTTACAGCGATGGATCTGAATTCACAAGAATTTCTAGGAAAATCCGTTACTTTTGCAAGTGTTGCCTCATTTGTTTAATTTGTCCGATTATTTGTTTGACTTGAAAAATAAATTTTATTCGTTATTTTCTTTGAATTTTTTCATATGATTTGGAGAATGTATAATTCTTAAATATATTTTCAAAATATAAAAAAAGAAGAAAAATAAGCTATATATCAATAAAATCGTGTTATTCATTCTCCGTATATCTTGTGTTTTACTTAAGTGTCAACCTTGTCCGATTATTCGTTTGAGCCACTGTAAATGGAACGATGGACAACACATAATTTATCCTTTTAGCAATGCTTCATATATTTTTTACATTTTAAACTTCGTAAAATGTGAAATCAATGGCTCACAAGGAACTATATAATATTTTTAAAAACAACCTTAAACCTCTTGATACTCTTTTCACCTTCAATATTATGAAGTAACCTCGAAAACGAATTAACACTAGTCAATATCAAAACATAATGCAACCAAATATTTCTTAATATTCATGTTCTGTTAACTTGCAAAGTCAATAAGACGAACAAAGTGAGAATAGATAACTGTCACTCTTTTATAGATCTTTGCCTCCTTAAAGCATCTGCAATGAAATTCTTTTCACAGTCACGGGAGTGATTTATGGTTTGTCTGAATTTATTGATTTATGAAATGCAATTTAAATAGCTGGCAACCATCTCGTAGGAATAATTACCCCTTTGATAGGTTAAGTTTTGTATCGGTTCTTGTGTAGTGTGTTTTTGTTTTTGTTTCGTTGCATTTGTGGTTGTTTGTGCATTCTGTGTGCGCTCTTTTGCCTATGGTGGTTTCTGGTCATTCCGTAGTGTGCGTGCATGATTTTCTATTTTTCTTTGCTGGGTCTATCTGTGGTGGTTTGCTCTATTGCATGTGCAAACTGTTCGGGGCTTCCAATATTTATTGACCACTTATCGCAGGATAAGTTTTGTAGAACAACACAACATCACGGTTATAACAAGGAGGTTTATGTGTCAATTAACGGCTCACACCTAGCGATTGGTTTTGTTTTCTCGGCACGGATTTTGTGAAAAGCCGGCAGTTTTTTTCTGATCTCCCTCATAATGGCGACTTGTAGCGTTTGTTCCACTTCCAGGGCTCCACCGCTGTCGTGTGTCCAGTCGTCTGCTACGGTGTTTGTGTCAGCTCATTCCACACAAAATGTTTGAGGCGTGGATCCAGAGTTAGGTTCCAGGCAGGTTTATTTCGCTCTCTTACTGACGACCAATCATTAATTACGAACAAGTTGACGGCACTTGGATCGGGCCTTAATGGACTGCAGTTTCTTTAATGGCCTTAATGACAAACTGGATAGACTTCACGACAGTGTGGACGATCTGAGTTCAAAGTGTTGCTTGATCGTTCGCACGAGCTCTCGGCAAGGTTTAGTGCGTTGTCTGGGACGATGGGCGACCTTTGCTGGGCATTTGCCAATGACGAGGCCACATCATCCCCATGTCCTGCCATCTTATGCCAATCCTTGTTGATATAAGATGCAGCGTTAGGCATATTATGGGTGAGTTGGAGACCTTTACGCTTTACCAGAACAAAAAATTATTATAATTTTATTAATATATATTTATTATATATGACATGGAGAAATAATTATACCTACACCACACATCCGCCATATTGAATATGTCATTTTGAATTGTAAATATGACTCATAAAATCCAAAAACTTATATACCTGTTAAATGTGTATCTAAATCATTTTGAATTTTTGGCCACATTTCTTGTGCTGTCGACCACTGCGCAATGCACAGTTTCTTATTACCTGCATTCTTTTATGAGATATAATGAGCATATTATAATAGCCCCTAACTTGTTTCATAATAGCCCTTCGGTCAGAACACATTTCATTGCTTTCATAGCAAACTACTGAACTGAAATTTTTTATTTGTAGCGATCTAATAGGGCTGGTAGGCGTGTATATGATAAATAATTTTTATGCATGTGAGCTCTGTAGTTTATAAACAAAAGTTTAAAGTTTCTTTTATTTCGTATAACAATATCTCTGATTGGCCCTAATTGAACCCTTTTGTGTAGACAGTGAATTATGAATAACTAATATCACGTTAAAAAAATATTTTTGGGAAACAAATAAGGCAGAAATACATCTATGCAGATCCAAGATATCATTTCATTTTAACTTCTTGTTCTCTTACGCCGAAGAGATAAACTAGGTTAGTTATTTCAGGCAGATTTGTAATGCTAATTTAGCTACATTTAAATCCCACGTTTTCAAAAAAAACTCCAGTCTTGTTGAACACTTTATCACCACCTCCAGGAAAGTTTAACCACACTATTATGATATACATGCAAATCCTTTTAATGAAAGCACTCCTGGCACTGTAATTCATGCATGTAATTTCAACACAGAATTGTTCCCAGCGTCCCAGTCCACTTGTTCGAATAAGAGAAAAATATGTAAATAAGCCGAATCTCTTCAAAGGTGTGCTACATTGTTATGAAAGCCAAAGGGGCTTGCCTTGTGGATTGCGTTATAGCTTTGTCTGCAAAAATTGGAGTTTGTGGCGTTAAGTTGCCCACAAAGGATACACCGTCTGTGAATACAATAAACCGGAAAATTCCCTAGCCTTAATGTTCAATTTTATCGCATTTTTTCATCACATTTATGCCTTAGTCACTTTTACATTTAGACACTATGTGCCTAACTTTGGATTCGAAATCCATCAGCTTTTATTTTTGCCCCAATTGCCTTCAGAATACAAAAGAGTTTTGACCTTTATAAGATTTCCTTGTTGAGTTTTCAGCTGGGGAATTTGGAAAAGATTCTCAGAGGAAAAAGTTAACTTCGGCAGAAAGTAGACTTATATATTTGAGTCAATAATGTTCTAGCAATGCTTACTCCCAGGGATTTGATTATTACATTTAAAAAAATAGTTTACTCCGACATAGTCATAAGTTGTAAGGAATTTTTTACTAAAATATCCTTAATAAAGACGGCCTCAGTAATTCTCTGCTGCACGGCAGTTTATGATTCAGGCTGGTCCGCATGTGAATCCCATCGTCGTCTACCAATTCAATTCAATTTATTTAAGACAAACAACTGCACAAATAAAACCAGATATCTTTTTGACATGTACAAGAATAATACTTCGAAGGATATAAAATAGAAAAAAAAAACAAACAGAAAGAGAGGAAGTATACGATTCCTTTTAAGAACTAAAAACAGCATTCTATAGAAAACTGACTGATAACCTAGATATTTAAAAAACTGCTTTTTGAGAGATTTAGTGTCGATGTGGGCGGAAACTTTATTTAAAAATGGGACGCCATTCCCAATTTCAATTATGCAGCTGAAAAACAGGATTTTAATGATCATTTAATTAAATTGTGGCAAAAACATTGATAAAATTAGTAACTTTCGCTTTCGGACGGAAATCTAGATAAAGAGAAATATCGAATCGCAATCTTCTCTAAACTGTGAGATAGATTAGCGTCGACAACAAAATTTAAAAATGTGTCGAATGTATTTTATACGCAGGGTGATTCGACCCCAGTGCGGTACAAATGTCGTGCGGAAAGAAGCACGACAGAACATCAGGAAAAGGAGCTGCCGTATGCTTCGCTAGAAATCGTACTATAAATTATCGTAACACTCCTGCGAATATTGCATAGTTATATGTGCTTGCATAAATGCTAAAAACTATCAAAACTATCAACTATCAAAGTTTTTCTTAAAAAGTTAATGAATTTTTCAATGCTATCACAATTTTTGCTCAAATTTTTTTTTGTACATATTTTTTGAAAATTTTTCTACATATTTTCTCAAGCCCGCCGCAACTTTGGTTCCGCATTCACCGCTGGTGGCCATATCTTAATTTTAATGTATTACCTACCCATGGGACAAAAAAGGCAAGGTATGGCATGCATTTGTCTTTGTCCTCCCCGGTCCGATCTGGTGCGGTCCGGTCGGGTACTATTCGGTTCCAATGTAGCCGCGGCCTTACACTTGTTCCATTATGCAACTTTCCCTCAGGGCTTTTAAAAACTCCCACTTACCGTACATTGGTTTTAAGTGAACTAGGTTAAATTTTCATTTCCAACAGATTCCGGCCGGAAAAGTCAAACCAATTTGATTAACAACTATTCGTTGCACCAGACCCAACCGGGTAGGACAAACACATATTAGGTTATTAGTATGACTATATTACGACCAGACCAGACGGGCCGGATAGTTTTTATTCAAGATAGTAGACAATGATGAGGGGCGATCAGTCAAATGGATTTGTTAATTCTTTAAAATAAATTACCAGCAGATTCATTGTTTTCACTGTCTCCATATCGAACTTCTGAGGCATAATAAGTGGGATGTCTAAATTTAGTATACAGAGTCTATCAATATTGAAAGAGGTAGATGTGAATATTGGTATCTGGCCTTAATACATCTGACTAAAAAGCCTCAATTATCTGGATCTGGCTATCGCCTCAATCTTTCCTTAGTATCGGAATATTTCCCGATCTGCGCCTCGGTATTCAATAGCAAAATAAAAGATGGTGCTTCTAGATCGAAAGTCTATATTCTACTCTCTATGCCTAAAAACGCTTATATAAACTTAAATTATCAAATTGATAAAAATCAATTATGTCAATGCAGAACATATATTGAGTCATTCATAAAATGCATATAGATTGACTTGCAATCTTCACACCCGTTCTCTCCATGATCTTATTCCACTTTCCTACACATGGACATAAATGAATTGAACTTTGCATGAAATATTCATCATCGAAATCTCCTTCTAAACCACATGAAGGCATCCCTAAAAACAAATATATTCAGGAAAATCAATTTGAAAGTTCACAGAAAGACGGAAATGGGAAGTAATAAAAGAAAAATCAGCACGTTATGAGCCACCGATATTGAGACAAAATCCGCTATAAGATTCGCCAGCCAGAAAGGCAATAACATGCAATGAAAACAGAATATATGCAGATGCTTTACATGAGCAGTTTTATATACAAGTATTAAAATTTATGCGATAGTTTCCTCCGTAAACTGTTGACCCAATTTCCAAAAATACTGTAAAAGGGAATGTTTAAAAGAGCGCCTACTTTATACGTAAACTTGAAACCTTTAAAAAAAAGAGGTTTTAACCTGTATTCTCCTGATGGATAACGTGTATATTGCGTAATATTCCTAGCAAATTATTGAGACGTAAGAAGTGTATTTCCCCAGAAATATTATCATCCATTGCCAAAATAAAATAAAGATAAGAGATTACTGCGAAATAAGGTATTCTTTTCTTAGAAATCGGGACAAGTATACTTCGTTGCACCTCAATTTCTACTACAGAACGATATCCCATATTTTTTAATGTAATATATTGCTGCAGGCTCTTCTTACAAATTATTATTTCCCAAATTCGGAAAGCCTTTCACCCTTTAAGGATAAATATCTAATCAGTACACTTCTTTGCTGGAAGCAAAATCAGACAAATTCAAATTTATTCAAAATTATAGTATTTAATGTTTTTATAATGAAACTCTTGATACAAAATTAAATTTATTTTTATTTTCTCCTTTTGCTCAATTATGTTTCAGACCAATCATATTATAAAATTTACCACCAGTGAAGAGCTGAAACGAGAGAACCCTTTTATTTTAACCGCCCGAAAAGTGATGTGATATTTAAAAAATTAATAGGAGTATTCAATAAGTGATACCCGTCTCCCAGATAAAAACTATAGTGTCAATTATTGATGATGTCCGTCTTTAAAAAATGAAATATTAAATTAAAACTATTTACGTCGGGTACATAATATTCTAGTGAAAATTCATTGGGAGTAATTGATTGGAAATTCTGTTGTTTACAAGAACTGGGCTATGTATATAACGTTGCATATTTGCATAGGATAGTGGTAGGGTTGGTGGCTTATCACCCCAATTGCAGGGCTAACGGCAATACGCTCACTTCTTTTAAAAGGAAACTTCAACAAAAGACTAATAAGTGATTGCCAACGAAATGAGACAAATACGGCGGGAACGTTAATGTTTCAGAATACTCAGAATTCGATAAAGGATTTCTTTCTGCAAATGAACGACAATTCCACCCTGGGGATAATGGAAATGGATCAAAAAGAGGTAACCAACTATTCCTAATTGTCACGAAACCTCTACAATTTCCGAGGGTATCAAATCAAGAATAATATTTCAAATTAGCTTTATTTATAATAGACTGGGAGAAGCTCTAAGGGATAATACACACAACGGGACTCTGTAACAACGATTATAGAGCAGCAGACTTTGCCCCCTCTCTAAGGAGCTAGTTGTTTGTAATACTAACTTCGTTCCTCGGCCTCCCAGAAAAATCAAAAAGGGCAACCCACCCAAAAAAATCCAAAGGACAAAATTTCTCAAGCACTTCTGATATGTTAAAAAGTTCAGTTTCTTGTAAGATGCTGATCCTTTCCTGTAAGATCCTCTTCTCTTAAGTCCGTGCGTTATTGGGATTCAAGAAAAACAAGGTCATTTGAAGGCCAAAAGGTTCGTTTGAAATTCAAACATAAAATCGGTTTTTTGTGAATATCTTCCCAACGGAGAGGGGAAGGGAGGTATAACTCGGTAGGAATATGTGTCCTAAGATATTCCAGGGGATACCTGCATTAATTTCAATATATGTTCTTTTACAGGATTAAAAAGGACATTTTTCTGATTTTTCCGTTAAATTCAAAAATTTTCATAACGACAAATAATATAAATGCTAAATTTGGCTTATATGTAGGTAACGAAACCTTCTATTGGGTCACATAATTTATTTTTTGGTGATATCCTTTTATAAGGTCATAAAAGACTTTCAAATGTGCCTTATACTTGGTGCAGTGAAGAAGAATTACCAGACTTAATGTAAGGATAATTTATTCTTATGTGCACAAGCTACAAACGAAATATTACCAAATATCCTTATATCCTTATATCCTTAACACACACACACTTTAAATTTACTCCATACCTGCAGCGTACGTGACTTTGAAGTGAGTGCGGTTTCGGGGCGAGTTATATCGAAAACGAAAGGAGATAGGTGGATACATGCCTTATGTAAAATTATTAAGGGAAACTCATTTGGATTCCAAATTATGCAGAAAAATTCCAAAATTTTGACTTTAAATACTTATAGCTTCTAAACGAAGAGAAACAGGAAGGCGGGTAAGCACTCACTTAAAAGCTACTAATATTCTTTATGCACTAAACTCATATTTGTGTCTTGTGTAGTATAAGCTACACAGCCTTCATCGTAAGAAACCTAAAGACCTATTGCTGTTTATGTTTTGACTAAAATACACTAATAAATAAATAAATACAAAATAAGTGGCTGAAATAAAAAAACATGTACACAAATATAAAAACAATTTTAAAGTAAATGAAATTTAACAATTTCATTCCTTCCTTCTTCCGATTTTTATGAAAATTTTCACAAAAATATCTCACATAATCCATGCAGTAGGTTTTTTATGGTTGGTTGGGTAAAGCTCGCTTGGAACATCTCAGATTTCAGAATATTTTATAATTTCCTTATAAATAATTCGATATTAAATTGATCAGCATCCATTTTGGACGTAAATTTAACGCCCGTGTGCATTCACCAATGCCAACTCAAATAATAGCCCATCCCGGAAACACAGCGTTTTTCGGCAGTTTTTGAACGTTAATTTTTTGACGCCGGAAGATGCTGGGTTAACGTTGCGTTTCCGCCTTTTCGTGAACAGTCAACAATAAAAAGCTTAGTAAAACGTCGGTCGTTAACACTGCGTTTCCGCAACATTTTCAAATGCTCGTGTGCATTGGGCTTAAGCCCTACACGTGACACAGATCTATCTAGTAGGACTGATGCTTCCATCTTTTAATTTGATACCTATGTACTATGTACTTACTAAGTCATTAAACTACATTAGTAGAAAAATTAGATATTTGCTACATAATTTTTAAACTTTAAATTTCAGTACTTCATATAGGACGTGGAATTCTGTGTATATTCCTGAAAAGGTTTTATCCTTTCATGGAATTTTTTTTGGACTCTACCACTCGTATATACCGAGAAATTATATCCCTCGCAAATCCATCATATATTGAAAGAACCCTAAAAATATGATAATGTCTTAGACTTGAAAGCCAGTAGAATGCTTATTTCAAATGAAATAAATTATGTAACATTTTTTAATGCCGTCAGAAGGTAATAAATTCAACAACTAGCACATGTTCAAAATATAAAAGCAATCGCCAATATAATCTTCTTTGAAAGGTTTTGAGAAAATTGCCATGGGTAAATTTACACGTTTTCATTTTATTCAGATAAACTTCTCCAGTTCTTAAGGCATTCAAAGTATCTCTACTGCAATAAAATGTAGCAGTCTTTCAAAAGCAGTGAAAACAGCAAACGAAGCAATTTATTCTTTTTGAGTGACACTTCAATATCAAGTGAAAGATGAAAGAACCAAATGTTTGCGTTGTAAAATTTGACATTCCTGAGCTTCTTGTACATATTTACGCACGGGCCAAATTTATATTGACAACGATTGATTGATTCTTTGAACGTTTAGGAAAGCTAAAACGAATTTCTGACAATTTTTTGATTACCTAAAATAATTAATTGTGAAAAGCTTACTTGCCCTCTCTCTCCCTTTAGAAGATCTCAAAAGGCGGGCAATATGGGCAGAGATGCAATTATGGTTATAATGAACAATAAAGTTAACAGTTCAATCAATTAGATCCAATTTGACTTTTTCCGTGGTTTCCATGATTTTTTTCAGAGCATAGCAAGTGGCTGTAACAAATAATTTCATTTCTTCCTCCTCACTACCTGTCATAAATAATGGGAATGTGTATACAGGCGGTTTGGAAAAGTCAGATGTACTGGCTGTTACCTTTATAGTAATTACCACCAACATCCTCTCCATTTCACACTAACTAAGGGTGACCTCGTTTCCGCAAGCATGAAATTTAAAA
>QYTT01095106.1:75700-96239 GCA_006980735.1 Dasypogon diadema
AACATCTTAATTATAGACAAAATAGAAACACGACAAATCCAGAACCAATGGAAAGCATTGAAAATTTTCATTTAGTTCCTCAAATTCCACATTACTCATAGCGACTCTCACTATTGGGGGAAGACGGTAGATTGCTTAATTGATACTGGGGCAGCTACTTCTGTAATTAGTGATAATATTTTCCCAATATCGAGGTACCAAAAGCTTAAAATCCTATAGAGCTAAAAACCATTACAGGAAATCAAATTTTACAATACGAGATCATAACAAATACGCATTGACTTACTCAATGGGAAAATTGAGGTCAATAAACAAGTCACGAAGTTCAATTACGCTTGTCCTCATTCTGAAATATATCAGTTGGAGTTATTAGAATTAAATAATTTTGAACTATTCGAAAAGCTAAAAGGGGAAGATTTAAACGAAGAAGAACAGGGACATTTGAAAACATTATATCGAAAAATCAAGACCTTTTCTTTAAAGAAGGAGATGACCTCACTTGTGTTGATGACATTAAACACCAAATAGTTACTAAATCTTCGCAGTCCATTTATAGTAAAATATATAGATTTTCCAAGATCCACGAAGAAGAGGTTAATAAGCAAATTAAAGAAATGCTAAGCCAAGATGTTATACAAACATCTAATAGCCCATATAATAGTCCGATATGGGTAGTTCCCAAGAAAATAGATAACGCAGGAAAGCAAAAGTAGCGGATAGTAATAGACTACCGCAAGTTGACCGAGATAACCATTGATGACAAATTTCCCATTCCAAATATTGAGTCTGTGTTTGATAAACTTGGACGGGCCCAATACTGTACAACCCTCGACTTAGCGAAGGGTTTTCATCAAATTTTAGTTGATGAAAAAGATAGAAAAAAAACCTCCTTCTCAACTCTACAGGGACATTTCGAATTCAAGCGGATGCCGTTTGGACTCAAAAATGCAGAGAATGATAAATTACGTCCTAAAGGACTACATAAATAAGATCTGCGTTGTTTACTTAGACGATATATTGATATTTCAACATCTCTACGGGAGCATGTTGAAGCAATAAACGATATATTCAACAAATTGAGGAAACATAAATTTAAAGATACAGGTAGATAAATGTCAGTTCTTCGCCAAAACCACTGAATACCTGGGGCACATCTTAACACAAAATGGTATTAAACCGAATGATAACAAAACCGAAGTGATAAGGAGTATCAAACTTCCAAAAACTCATAAGTAAATCAAGAGTTTCCTTGGAATTACGGGATATTACAAGAAGTTCATAAAAGATTACGCGAATGTAGCACAACCTATGAGAAGGTATCTTAAAAAGAATAACAAAATCAATGTAGAAGATCCATTGTACAAAGAATCCTTTCAAAAATTAAAGGAACTAATTACAAGCCCACCTATATTGCGCTATCCTGATTATAAGAAGAAATTTGAATTAGTTATCAATTAATTTTATCGGGGCCGTGTTGCCCTGAATAACGATTCGTTCAATGGCTTGGTTCTTCTTAACCTTTTTAAAGCATTCGACATTGTGGACCACGATATTCTTCACCAAAAGCTTGTCACTGATCAGAGTTTTAGCCTTCCAGAAAATGGCTACAAATATAGACAATTGTCTATGCGTAACAACCTATAAAATATAATTCATTCTTGAATATTACTGATGTTCCTCCTATTGTTTTAAGTGGACTTTACCTTTTGCAAACGAAAAGTACAAACCTTGGCATTATCTTTAATAATAGACTGAAGTGTTGTGACCATAACCTCATAGTCACTGGACTGAATAGGAACTTAGGCAGATTGTGGCATTTGGCCAGTATCAAACTAAAATCAGTTAAGATAGTTACTTCACCTTCGGAAGTGCTGTTTTCCCTAAATTACACTGTCTACGTATTCGGAAGGTTGAGGTGACATTCAGTGCTTACATGCGCTTTATTTTTGGTCTTCGAAGATTTGATAGTGTCTCGCCTTTTGAATGCACTTAAGTTTCTTTCAGAGATTACTGATCCTTTTTTTAATATTTTAAATACTGACAGTCTGCAGTATCTGAAAGAGCTTGTTCGACCATCATTCTCTAACCGCAGTCATAATATAAAAATTTCTCGATTCTGGAGGTTGGTGCGGAGAATTCGTACCCTGTTCAGGCGGCCATTCCGACGAAGAAATTCATGAGGCGGTTAGTCAGCATTTTGAGGACAAACTTTCAGACTACTATTTTAATGGTATTAAAGCAATCATTAATATATAAGGAGAATATAAGAGAATATAATATATATAAGGAGAATATATCGACACATAAGCACCTCTCTCACCTCTCTTTCTACCTTAGGTCACGAGTACTTGGACCACACTACATATATATATATTATAAATTAAATGATATGGATAGAATTATCTAATGTTCCACAGAAATACGAAAAGATTGGGGGGAAATTTCAAAAGCAATATGTAACCACCTTATTGAATCTATGCCTCAGCCTTATTTGGCAATCGTTAATAAAAAAGAATTTAAATTTAAATGAAAGCACCTTAATTAATTTTACATAGTAAACATAAACAAGTGGTTGCTCTTCTCTTTTATAAAAATTATTATCTTGTTCTTTGCATATAACTTAAAATATTATAACAAAAGTAGAAAGTTTTATTTTCTTTTTTTCATCTTGCTTTTAAACAAGTTTAAACAATTGTCCAAGGAATTAAAAAAAATAATCATACTTTTTAAAACAAAAATAAAAACAGCCTCAGCTTCCCGAAAAAGCACATTTATATAGAAAAGAAAACAACGAAGTGAGTTAATAAACATAATTAGTAATTAGGAATTTTATACTTGAATTTTTTACAATTCAAAAAAAAAGAAATGCTACTACATCTGATATAAAAGATTCGTACTGCAAGCTATGTAAATTTGCAAATACATCTTCATATTATTGGTAAAGAAAATTCACTCTGCCACTTACTTTCACTTTTCACGTTTGATTCAGTGGAACATAGAGTTCCACGGAATGATTTACATTTTCTACGGTATATTCCCAAATGGGTTTTACCTTGACATCACGTTTACAGGAAATCAATTTCCTCGAAACTTATCCAATTAATAGAATTTCTTCTGTCAATCATTCATGAAATTTCCGTGCAAACGGCTGCACCTCTACAGGAAGTCAGTTCAAATCAAGCCGAACTAAAGGTGAAAGTGAGAATAAGATCGGGGTCTTACCTTCATCGAGTTAGTAGCACAACTCCCTTAAAGCCTTGAAGATTTCTGTCTAAAATTCGAAAGGACTGCACACATTAAAGCCGTTTTCTCGCAAAGGAAGGCTGAACGTAAATTGAGTAAAGAATTAAATTTCTCTCACTTAGGTCCGTTTTACAGACGAAAGGTGCTTTACAGCTTGGAACGTATATCTACCGCATAAAAAAATAGATATATTTAGTGCGGCTCCCTGCTGTCTACCACGAGAACTCCAAATCACGACACACGCTTAAAGGCTCGGCCGAAAGGACTGTATCAGGACGATCAGTGCTTTGTCAATATATATCTCTCAGTTAGCACCACTACACTTAAACCTCCTTTCACAGCATGAATAGGGAGTACAAACACGAATTTACTTCGTACAGGATTTAGTAAATGCGGTCCACAGTTTACTTTACAACTCTTATCGCCTAATCCGTATATAGGACGCCACCGAAAGAAAGCTTTCCCATACACTAGCAACGGCACTGACTTCAGTATGATTACACTGAGGTAGAGGAATTGATTTATGCATAGACGTAGACGTAATTTCCGAAACTAGGTTATATCGTAGATCTTCAGGACACCAATAGCGTCACTGCGACTCACAACTTATTTCAATTTCACCAACCGTGCACAATTCGAAAATCGTAGAAATGAAGAGATTATTTCTCTAACGTAATTAAATTAAATCCTGAAGTGGACAGTGAAACAGTTTTGCTCTAGAAGACAGTTTGAGAAGGAAAGTAGTGAAAGCCTACCAAGGACCGACCTAGCAAAGCGACTACCAATTTAACACTATTTCGTCTAGTCTGCAGACCGGTGTATGCATTGCGCCCCAATCGCAGACGCCACGAAAGCTATTGGAGCTTTCTCTGCCTTCAGGAATCACCTTAAAGAGGACATGCGTCTCCAGTAAGTAATCCTTCAACTGCTGAAGTATGCCGTGTGCAAAATCAGACTTGTTTACGTTTTTAGTTTACTACTGCCGTAAAGAACACGTGGATCTCATGGTTGTGAGTGTTTTCTTCGAACTGTGTGCTTGTAGTGAATCATTTTCACAATTCTTGACTTCCACAACATTGTTTACATTTGACCTCAAGGAAAAACCCAATAACATTCTGCAGAGCTAGGTATTCCCTGAAAGTCGATTACTTAATTCTTTCGACGTGGAGCGCATTGCATTCCTAGGAAAGACTGCAACCGATTCGAGCCAAAAATCGATAGACACTCTTGAATCGAGTTGAATGACATCTTCAGATTGAGAGCACTTACATCTAGGTCAGTGGCTACATACCCATCGTGCTTTCCAAAACATTAGCTTTCGTAGCAAATTCAAGAATCGATCCTTCCTAGTCTTTTCTTAGGACAAGTTCTACGCTTGAAGCGATTAATTAATTCTATTGATTATGCACCATAAAAAATAAACAATATGAGGTGTTAAAAATAAACACAATCGGCCCTGGATTATATACGGTGGTTCACCTAATGCAATTTAAATCATAGATATAAAACTACTGGCTTATCAAGGAAGGATGGTCGGTTAACAAGCGCAGCGTATTCGCTAGATTGCGAAGCAGGGTTTAATTTTACTACAAAAAAGCTTTTTTGAAGCATATATAAATCGATTCTATGAAGTCTCGTAATTAACGATTCGGGGGGACTCTCCTTACCCCACTCCTTAAATGACTCCTTCACATTTATTTTTTAAGTTCAAAATTTTTCGTTTTTGAGGAGAGGTGTACTCAACTAAAGCAACATAAATCCTTTCAAAGGCATCGGAGGATGACGATAATAGCCTTCTTGGAACGTAGACACTTAAATCTTTCAAATGGTCATATGTCATACGTCTCAAACCGCCCCCAACTCTAAGGGCTAGACAGTTTCAAATCTTCTCAAAATTGTGAAAACCAAAGTAAAAGATTTGACATTTTGTCCTTCGTCCTTAGAAATCGGCGTAATAAGGATATGAATTTCTTCTGAAAGAAATATGCGAAAAAGATGAGGCTTTTCAAATAAGAAAAGAATCAAATCGATAACTCAAGTCTTTAAAAAGACATTTATGGTAATAATGACTGGTCATTCTCATTTTGGATGCGATTGATAGCGTACATCTCGAGGGGAGTTATCGTTTTGTGCTTTTCTGGATTACATATTTTTAATTTTTATTATCGGGTATTTGATTTGTCTTTCTGATTTAGTACTTCGATTTGGATTTTCGACTTGTATTTGAGGTTTGGTTAGTTGAATTGGGTATTTGAGTTCAGTTCATAATGTGAGAAATGTATACAAATAAAAAATATGTTGATATGCTTTTCATTTATGGAGAAACATTTAGAAATATGGCGGAGACGCAATGGATTCGAAAGATATTCGAGGAGACATACTCCACACTGGAGCACTTTCGAGAATGTTCATCAGCGATTAGCAGAGACAGGGTCTTTGGCAACTTAAAAAATCCCTCCTCACAAAGGCACTTCATAAATTTTCAACTATTTTTTTATTGTATTATTATTATAGAGTTACTCCATAAATTTTCACGTAGTTTGTGGAAAGTTAGTGGCCGACGTATTTAAAAACAAAATAAAATTATTACCGGATAATACCTTTTTTTACGGTGAAGCCAAGGCTGAGGGGATAGCCTATGATGCTATAGCACAACCTTGGCAAAAAGCAAAATAGAAAGGGAAGAAAAGGAATTAGGCAATTGAGTGAAGTTGTCAGTGCACATTCTGCTTGCCTGTAGTCCTGGGCAAAAACAGGAGATGGTAGTTTGTTCCACACTCGTACAGTTCGGCTAAAGAAGGATTCTCTGAACTTCACTGTTCTGCTAGATCTTGTCTCAAGGACGGAAGGGTGAACATGTCTCGAAGCGCGAATATCACACATAAGGATTAATCTACAAGGGATCAGACCAGAAATTTCGTTGGGACAATATCTATGAAAGTAGTGATAAAAGGGCGTTAGATAGGCAACATTGTGTATATGCTCGAGGGAATCGATATTTGTATAGACTTCAGATCCGTAATTATTTTTCTGAAAGAGATAGCCATATTGGCGCTAGTTTATATGGGAAAAAGTATTTTTCGCATCAATGTAGAAAGCCCTGGCATTTCATCGCATTCTTTACAATAGCGAAGATGTAGTTCTTCCAACTAAGATTGTTGGATACCTAAACTCCTAAGATGTTAAAATTAGGAGAATTTGAAATATTCACCCCAATAATGAGAAGAGGAGGGAAATCAGACAGGTTTGGGTTTGGAATGCATTAAACTTATGGTGATTCGCCCTGCTCCAGCCAAGGAATTTTAGTTATATAGATTGACATCACTGGCATTACCGCGGGAGTCAGCCATTAATTCAAATGAGTACGTGATAAGAGGTCAATAATGAAGAGCAGAAAGAAATAACCCTGGGGCACGCCGGCAGTGATGTTGTCCAAAGTAACATGGATGGTATAGTCAGGAAGGAAACTATCAATCCAAGTAAAGACAGAATGCCGAGACAAAATGTTAAAACTTTGGCTAAAAAGGCAGAGTCTGTCAAAAGCCTTGTCGAGATGTCTAACACAACAACTTCCGGCTCAATAGGCCTTTTTGGCTATCACGAATTAGTTTGTTATTCTCGAGATATTTTACCAATTGTACTTTGATAACAGTCTCAAAATCCGTTTACAAAAATGTTTTCAAAAAATTGATGTGTTCAATGTAATTTAACCCAACACTTTGATCTCTAAATGACATTACATGAATTGCATATTCAGAATCATTGCATTAGCAAATAACTCCTAGCTTTAACTTTCTTTTAACACCGTACTTTCTGAACAAAAGCCAACAAGTAAGATATACAGATTTTTCATATATTATGTACCTGCATACGCACATTCCGTAACTTTCAGAAAATGAGGTTAGAGGTTGTACTGAGTTTTACAAGTCGCTTGTTGCAATGTGACAAAACAAATAATATCCCGCATTACATTTTTCCAACTCACTAATGCTCATACATAAATTAAATAAGTAACAAATTCCAAACGCCAAAAGAACGTTGACATTTTTAATTTTACACCAGAGTTCGCAAGAGCAACCACAAATTGCATTTTAAAGGACCTATGCGTTCACTATTCGTATATATTGCAGTAAAATGTGACCTTTGTACAGAAAATAAAATAAAATGAGAAGAAGAACACATCGTGCAAAATTAAATCGCAGGAAAGAAGAATTGAATATTTTAATAGAAACTCAAAGGGTAGCTTTTTGCATTGATACTTTATATACATATTTTAATTGAATAAAATCCAATAGTATCATTTTATCCTACAAACAATATTCCCAGAAAATCTGTGATATACAACACCACTTTACTAAAAATTCATTCCCAGTTGCTGGGAATATGCCCATTCAGGACATAAACAGAAATTGTTTTCATTTCTGATACCAAAGAAAAGTAGTGAAAAATCCGATGGCAACAAGTGTTTACCTACCCCTCACAGTTCATTGTTTATGGTTTACTGCACTTTGCTAGCAATTAAATTACTTACCGGTAATAAACTGAATTTTCATCAAAGGAGGGTAAATGCGTTCTTAATTATATTACAATTTCAAATGCCATTTACTTCCTTAATTTGCTTTTCAAATTAAACTGTGCTATGAATGAGCAGTTTGCCTAGAAATTTCCTGCTACTTCTGATAACCCACCATTTGCACAAACAATATATTGATTTTGTTGCAATGCATTTTATAAGAAGTAAAACGTATTGGTAATATTTCACACTATAGAAATAAATAGATATCTTGGGCATTAGTAGCTTAATCGTCCATGAACACAGATGAGGAAGCTCGCCTATCAGTGAGTTTAATGATTATCACCGACTTTAAAATACTTTAATTGATTTTCTTAATAATTTTTTTAATTAATTTTTTTTTAATTGATTTTCTTAATAATATTAATAATAATACACGCACACGTGGTCGTATGTTTATTTTTGTGCTGTCGGCATTTAATGCTTTACATATACTGAAAACGGCCGGTGTGTGTTTGCGTGTGCGCGATTCTAAATTACAAATGCTGCTGAGTGCTGACCCTGAGATCACGGCAGATTCTTACTCTTTCCGCAAAGTTCTCCACGCATTTGTTCAACACGTTCAGACTTATTTCCCTGCAAGCATTCGTTATTCTCTCCTTCAATTTTCGCTCGTTGCTGGAAGATCTCGATACAAAACTTCTTTCAGGAAACCCCAAAGGAAGAACTCTGGAGATGCCAAGTCAGGTGTTCTGACTGACCAAACAATAGGTCCTTCGCGGCCAATCCATCGACCTGCAAATTGTCAACCCAAATGGCAACGAACTTAGCGAGTGTAGTTAGATGGTGCGCTGTCTTGCTGAAACCACATCGACGTCCTGGTGTCCAAATCAACGTTTTCCAAAAGAAATTCATCCTGAAGAAACCCCAAGTGTCGTGCGCCATTCAACGTTCCTTCGAAGAAAAATGGCCCAACCAAATGCGAGCCGATAATTCTGCACCACATATTCACACTCCATCGAATCCAATGTGGATTTTCGGCACTCCAATAGTGGTAGTTGTGCCTGTTTACAAGAGCCGCATTGTGAAAGGTGTATTCATCTGTAAACAGGACTCGATGGAAAAGAAAACGATCATATTCGATCTTGCAGAATTCAACTCGGTTGACGAAATCATTACTTGACAACTCTTGTACAAGCATGATGTGGTAAGGATGATATTTCGCTGCCTATAATATCCTCTGGACTATGGATTTTGACCACAAATTTCTTTTTCGATTTCACGCAGACTGATGTGAGGGTTATTATGTACCAGCAAGTACAATAACTGTGCATGGATCACTATTATTTGCATCGATACGATTAACTGTGCGTCGACAGGGATGACATTTTTTGACAGGATCAGATGTCCCACCCTCCAAACCATCAAAATTATCCGGGATGGTTTTTGATCCGATGCATATTTCTTAAATTTATTATCACAGCATGCACAGAAGTTGAATTTATTTGAAACGTTCTCTCGTACTCGGCAAATAATTAACTATATCAGTGGTCATAGTTTCTATAATACCATGCAAGAGTCGTAGTAAATCCTTAAATAAAAGGCCGGTCGCGAATGCTTCTCACAACTGAATTGAAAATTTGATCACGACCAGTTAGTAATAAGTTTAGATTACATAGTCCACCTCATATAAGCAACCAGATCGTAAAAAAGAAAGAAAGGTTCCCTATATAGCTAAAGAGTCCAGCAGAATCAGTCATTTGTTAACCAACGATGAAAACCAAAATAAATATGTCAGAAGAGGAATATACCAGACATTTTTTGGAAATACCCGAAAGATTTATATACGAAAAACTAATCGAGAATCAAAAAGAATACTTAACACGTTGACTACCGCAATTAGCATAAAAGCTTTCGTGAGAGAACTACGTGGTAAAATACCTTTGTCGTGAGAGAGTTTTTAAATTCCGGTCACCAATGGCCGGCACTGCAATTAACGTGTTATGAAAGACATAAACCCTACAGAACTATAAAAGTCGACATTGGCGCTCTCGGAGAAAAAAATTCAAGCACAACTGCAACACCGACAACTCGAAATTTGGATGCCATAATTAGCATAAGCTTTCGTGAGAGATTTGAATGTGCGCCGCGAATAATGTTGTAAGTGCAAAACGGCTTTCAACTGAGTCTTCAGAAGCTCTCGCATTTTGTGCAGGAATAGCAGCATTAAGTTAAATCACTTTGTCAAATTTATAGTTAAATGAAATGCTAAATTTCATTTAGCGTTGATTATGTGACCTAAATTAATGCTATTGTTCTCACACAAAAAGTGAAAGCTTTCGAAAACTCATCTCAAAGCTTTTTTTACTTGCATTACATGTCAAAATGTATGTTTTATGAAAGAATTTTGAAATGTGGGGTCATCAGTAACAGCCATGGCACTCAATATGTCAAGACATTTTTAAAATTAAACGAAATGAAGGTAGTTATATTTTACCAAACGATTAATCTCATTTTAACAATAAAAACTCCTATACCAACAAAATTAAATTTATATTAGATTCTTTTGTTTTAATCTGTGGTGTATCCAGCTTTAACTCTCTCACTTGTAAAGTTATTTTACTTTAGTTCTGATGATGCTTAAAAAAGATAAAACGCGTAACCATTGCTAAGCTTTCACTTAACTTGCAAAAATTGTAATCGTAGAGCGAATATCAAATGTATAACCCTAATCAAAAAAGTAATTTCTCGTTTATAATAAAAACATTTGTATACAAATCTATACATTTGTAAATTATAACACAGTTCTGATAAGATATGGAATAAAACAAGGTGAATGACAACAATTTATCAGTACTCCAATAAAAACAGTTTTCGGTCTCACAATTTTTCCCAAGAGCACAAGAAACTCATTCTCAGTTCAGAGTTTAATCCACTTTGGTGTTAACCTTCCGTAGAAAAGTTTTATTATATAAGTTCTTTGCAGTGCATTGAAATATTTTTTTTTCATCTCATTGTGAAGAAAGCATTAGTAGTCGCCTAAAAATACGTCACCTTATCTAAATCTGTGTCAATAAAGTAACAACACATAATGTGAAAATAAAAGAAGCTATTACTATCGTTCTTTACTTGACGCAGCTTTTTCTTTAGATTAAAAAACATTATGAAAAGCATTCAAGTACAAGAAGATGAAACTGAAATTGGGTCTGTACGAAAGAGGCGCATCAAAATTCCAGAAAACTCAACAATTCCAGCCATGGTAGGAGTTGATTTTGTTACTGAACGTGAGACCAATAAGAAGCAGGTAATAAACTTGTTGTGTTATGTTACGGAATTTCGCTGATAGAAGAATACAGTGAATACCAAAATTAATCATTAGCACATTCTGTTGGACATACTTCGAAATATTACATGGGTAAAATGATACTTTTACAATAATATAAAATAATTATATAATAAGGGTGTTCATCCTCCTATATGTTTTGACGTTGCATTTATTTCCATGGAACTTTGTACAATCTGTTTATCTTTTGTTTTAATGCAGAGATAGAATCGTGCATTCCCATAAACTTATCGTAGAATGTTATCGAGGTAGGTTACAATAAACAGTGTCAAAATTTATAAATTAATAAGGCAATATTCCATGTGATATGGTGGGAAATTTGAATTTCGAGTAGACATCTGCTGCACCGTAAATTTGGAAGGTATCGGAACTGTATACGTACGAGAGAAGGTTTTATATCAATCAGGGACCTTCAATTATAGATCATCCTATATCTCATAATCTCATTTTTAGTTCTAATATCTCAGCCTATCACCTGTTTCAAGTAATATTGAATCGCATTTATTTCATTTAATTTGTTATAGTTTTTAAAAAATACCACAAGTTTCCAATTGTTATGTACGCAATGAAAAATCCAACCTAAGAATTACGAAACTAATTCGATATTTTTGCATTCACTTTTTCTTGATTGGATATTTAAAAATACCGACGAATGTAATACAAATAAACTAACACAACATTATCCTAAAGAGTTTAAGATTTTCGAACGTCGAGCAAACATTCCAACTTATTTCATTTTGTCTCATAAAAATTGGATCAGTTTGACACAATTTCCCAATTTAAATTTTTGTCGCACACTGTTAGAAAAAGTCAACTAATATCTAGATACAATATCAATCTGTTTGAATGAAAAAACTTCTAGGCACTTATCGAGAGAAAAAAGTAGAAGCCGTCTTTCAGGTTCTTATCAAAAGCTCTCTGATAACCCACAGTCTTCAGATTATCTGCATTACTTTATCGTTATGCATAAGTGATTATGTTTTATTGGAGCATGAGAAGCAAGTCTATTTACAGATTGCATTCCGAACTGCAGTTTCTGTAATATGTTAAATTAGTCTCTTGCAATGAAAACTTGAGAAAAGCATGCTTTAGCCAGAACACTTCTCGGAAAGTGTGCCGAAGAGAAGATCTGTATGTTGGACGCAAACAAACCCAACAAAAACAACCGGCAAACGAGTGACTAACGTAAATGTTGCCTGTTGGCACTGTGAACCGTGATATGATGATGCGATGCTATACCGGAATCACGTTTGACTCAGAGACCCAGCAAGATGATCCACAGTGATCGCGGCGGGTTCACGAATAGTTCATCTGCGGCTTTCGTCCGCGATCGTAATCCAATAAGAGTCTCGGAATTAAATTATTACAATTGCATATTTCTCAATATCATTTATCAACGTGGACGTGAGTGGACTTCCCACAATAAGATCAAAATTACTGCTACGACTTAGACTATGCTAGCAAAAGTTGCCCAGCGGATCCGTGTTTCTAATCAGTCATCAAATTTTGTTCTGTTCAAACATCAGAAATCTTTTCGTGTGGAACTTTTGTGACAGTAATAATATGTATGCATTCTGAGGTGAAAGTTCACAGTCACGTGTAGTGAGTAATAGTTTACGTGCTTCATGAGATTATGGATTTTCTTTTTCGATCAGCTACGTAGAAAATTATACTGCGAAGAGTGTTGCTGCTAGTTTTCTAAATCAATAAGAAGGAAGCAAATCTTGCGTGGTATTTCTGTAACAAAGTATATATATATATATATATATAATTTACGTAATGTCTCTATTTTGCTAATCCCTATAATTTAAATTATGCGATGCCTAAAATGAAGATTAGAGCCTTAGTGCTTTAGGAATTTTATTTTATTTTGTTGAAACCCCCTCTACCTGTTAAATTTTATCAAAATATTCAGTGCTTTGTACATAGATAGAAAATGTCGAAATGCAATGGTTGTTTATTCTTCCGCTGATGTCACCCATCTGCTTTTTATATTTCGTGTGTAAGTTATTTGCTGCCTCATCCAATAGACACATTAAGCGCTGACATAGATGGAATGAAATTATCTGGCTAATACACGAGCATAGTTAGTATGTTCTGCCGCTTTTATTTACCATTGCTCAATAACATACTATGAACTGAAGCAGGTTAATACACAATTTATTGTGCTCTTAGGTTTATGCCAGTGCATAAGAAGGCTAAACCTCTTGGCATAGAACCTTTATATATACTTAACGATAAAATATCAGTCATAATAATATTGGCAATTCTCTTCCATAATTACAAATTAAGATTTGATACCGTCTTCAGTATATAAAGAAAACAAGTCTCTTTTTATATTACACTCAAATTACTTTCATATCACTATAGTAATCACTCTAATACTTCCCACGTAGACATTTTGGAAAATAACTATCTTCTATCAGAACATAAAAACAATTCAATCATTCATTCTATGCTTATTTTTCTTCATTTCTAATTGCAGAAAAAATTTCACCTAACATTAACACTATTAACTTGTCTATATCGAGCCGGTTGATTGTGTACAGAAATTATTATTTTCATTATCGAGAGCCCCTACTGTGCCAAATTAGCGTTCATCAAGATATAAACCAGGTACCACAATACCCAGTCAAATCAAGAGTCGTTCCTGTCTTAAAGCTAGTTAAGTTGGAACCAAAACTTTTCATCGTAGTTCTGAAAAATGACTGTAATATTTCTGTTACTTTTTTAGCTTCATTTCTGATATTATAAAGCATAATTTATGTTGTCCGTAAGAACTAAAAATTCGCGACATTATTACATTTCCACTTCAAAAGTTGTGACTAAATTTTGGAATGTTTCTCTGCAAACTGTTTGAGAGTTTTTTCTAATTTAAGCCCAGTACATATGCAGGGTCCACGAAGGGACGTAAGAGGTGACATTTTTTAGATTTTCTACTATTTATGACATTTAATAGCTTAGAATACAATATTTTTTAATGCTATTAAGAAAGCAGAGAAGAACTTGATGATTTAAATTGTATAAACACTTTAAAAGTTCTCACACGGAAGAAGTACCTGCTGAAAATAAAATTGGAAAACTCTGAAAACGTTTTCCCGAGAAATTAATAAGCCACCTCTAGGATACTCGCCTTTAGTTCTTTCCGGGACATCCTGAGATCTCCTCGGTCCTTCGAACGGTCGGCGTTTCTTCTTCGAATGTGAGCCCTGGTAAAATCCAGGTAGGGTCTGCAGTCTATCCCTTCTATGACTTTACAGGACCTCTCATCAATAGAAAGTGTCAGTCCTTTCGCATCAATCTTCCTGCTGAGTAACCTCCATTCGGAGATATGCAGGCCCTCATTTTGGACGGCCAGCCTTTTTAGTACCCTTTCTAGGGTGAACTTATCCTCTCCCGGAATTCATACTATGCCGATTTTTGGTTTTGGGATTGGAAAAATAACGGTTCTCCTCTTTGAAGATCATCTTAACGAAAACAAAAGAAAAGTATTGAAGAAAAATGACTTTGAGGCAGTTTATAAAAATAATAGACGCATTATGGACTTACTAGGAAATCCAGAGGATAAACTGGACAACATGAATAAGGCTGGCATATATATGCATAACGTGTGGGGACTGCAATAAAAAATACATCGGACAAACCAAAAGATCAATAAAGAAAAGGTATCAACAGCATATCATGCAAAAAATAATCAGCCGCTAAAATCATCTGTAGTACTGCACATAATAAATGAAGGTCACAGCAACATGCGAGTAGAAAATCTAAAACTAGAGGAAGCTGTTAACACATTGAATTGACTGCCGTGGGGGCCACCGGTGACCGGCATTTAAAAGCTCTCTCACCACAAAGGCATTTTAACACGGAATTCTCTCACGAAAGCTTTTATGCTAATTTCGGCATACCAACGTGTTAATAAGATGAATGAACTTGACGTCTGGGAAAGTTACTGATAGCAAAGAACAAAGACAGAATAATAAACAGTTACAGTGAATCAATAAGCTCGATACTTTTTGAAATCAACGGAAAAACAAAACAGTGATGCACAAAATGGACAACAACCTTAGCATATTCAATGTTATGACAAGATCAGTTTTGTAGTTTCAGTCGATGGATCCTGTTGATAATTACTCGTAACATGAGTCGAAATGCATTTAGGATATTTTTAAATAAACGGAATGGTACCCTTGAAGGTAAAAGTGTTTATTGAATTGTTGTTGTTGTGCCCTTGTTCATGCATTTATAAGATTTGTGAGTTCGATCTAAGACTAATAATTTTGTTCTCATTAAAGATCTTGCGCTTCTTCTGAAACTTTCACGCTTTCCCTCGGAAGCTCTTTTTTATTATCTTCAAATCATATTCATTTGAAGTACGTTATGTTATTATGTTAATAGTGGGAAGAGCAAGAATTTTATATAATTCATGATTAATTTAAACTGTAGGCTATATATCACTTCTTCATTTATACGTAAATGAATTCGATACTAATCTAATTATATGGAGTGAGTTTCCATTTAAAATCGATGTAAATTAGAGACATGTACATTAAAAGTATTAATACAAAACTATCAAAATTTCTAAAGAGAAACAATCATAATATTTTTGCTTAAGATTTTTATTCCTGTAGTAAACACGAATTTTTCTTTTCAGATGGTTTCAAAGTATAAAGGGTTGATAATTACTTCTGGCAGACGTAAACTGCACTGGGTGTGGGCGCCCCTTTTTATTGTAGTTTGGCTGCTGTTGTACTTTTTAGTTACTTTAGTCTTTCATAGTCTCCCTAATGCATTAACTATTGACCAAGTCGACAAAGCAGATAAATTTATAGCTGAAAGGGCTCAAAAAGATCTCCGTGAATTAACAAATATTGGACCAAGAGTAGTTGGTAGTCCAGCTAATGAACAAGCAGCTGTAGAATTTTTAATTAAGAAAGTGGAAAAAATTCGAGCACAGAGCAGTGAACATTATGTAATAGAAACAGATGTTCAAATCGCCTCCGGCTCCTACGTTTTACAGCATGTTGTAAATAATTACCATGCAATACAGAACTTCGTTGTGAAACTGTCCCCTAAGTCACCTACTAGTAATTGCTCTCTACTAGTAAATAGCCACTTTGACTCAGTTCCCGGAAGTCCAGGTATCTTGTTAAGTTAAAGGTAATTTCTCAATTACTACTTATATCGTTTTAGGAGCTGGAGATGATGGAATGATGGTTGTTGTGATGCTGGAAGTATTAAGGATTTTATCGACGTCGTCAGACCCTCCGAAGCATTCAATAATTTTTTTATTCAACGGAGCAGAAGAAAATCCTTTGCAAGGATCTCATGCCTTTATCACACAGCACAAATGGGCACCGAATGTAAAGTATGTCTCAATTTAAGGTTAAAGCACTTTCAAGAATTCTTACTATTTTAGAGCTTTTATAAACTTAGATTCAGCCGGTAACGGAGGCAGGGAAGTACTTTTTCAATCGGGGCCAAATCACCCTTGGCTTATGAGGGTAAGTTAACGGATAAGTATATATGAGCATGTCAATAGAATACCCTCAAGGACTTTATAAATGGAATTCATGGTGTTTTCTTTCTTTATTTTATGTGTAAAAAATAAAAATGAAATTCCTTTAAGGCTTTACTTGTGGATTGCGGGCACAAGGATTCTTGTATGCTCATGTCTTAAATAATTATTACTTCTTTTGTTTAGTTAAAATTTGAACTCGATCTTAAAAAGGAAATATAAGCACTCTTCTTCACTCTTAATTTCAACAGGGAAGTAAGTCATCATGTTTCGGAAAATACGTGAGAACTTCTCAAGTAGAGTGTTCTATTCGATCAATAATTTCAATGCGCAACTATTTCGTAAAGATGCTTTAATAAAAGACAGCAACACAAAAGCGTATGTTTAAACAATTACATTTTTATTTATTTATTTCAGTATGCCACGCTACACATAAAAGATACATATGTAGTTGTTATAAAAATGTGCAGAAAAATAAAAGTGGAATGCAAAACAGTAAAGAGTTTCGTAGAAATTAACAACTAACTAAAATTACCAAATAAAAAAAGGAAGGAAAACAATAATGAAAGAATTGAAAATAGCATTTGAAAGTTCAAAATCAATTTATACAGTTTTAAAGTATTGAAAAGTTCACTATTAGTTATGCTGTCTCGTTAAAGAAGGCTATGCAAAAATAAAACTATACGAAAATTAATGTAAAAGCTGAAGCTATAATCCTAGATCAACTTGACGTAAGAAACGATGTAGTCGAAAAGCTTATCTAATTGCGGAGTTGAAGACCACATTGAGCTTACTTAAAAAAGCGGAGTCAAGTTTGCAATAAATTTCATACTCAAATGTGATTAGATGCATTATAAAGGATTTAATCAAAGCAATACGTGTATTTATTAGAGGTAAATGCAGCGGAACAGGACAGTTGATGAAGGGCACTACAGACTTTTTTTGATCAGATTAATAGTACATAATATCTCCCAGCTAATACCAACTTTTGTGAACTTCCTTTGGCGCATTCGCTATTATACGTTATATATTATAAAAAGGGATTCAGGGAAATCTGAGTTACACCCTAGCAAAACTAATTATGCAAAAGAAATTGATTGTACACCAAATAAATACATACATATAGAGAAAATTTATATACTATTTACGAATTTAATGAACCTCTGCGTATAAGTTTTAATAAATAATTCATCCTCCTCTTTCATAAATTTCAGTACTATCGGGATTATGCTGTCCATCCGTATGCATCGACAACAGCAGAAGAATTATTTCAAAATAATTTCATACCCTCGGATACTGACTTTAGGATATTTAGGGACTATGGACGTATTCCAGGTAAGTTAATAAATGGAGCAATTTCCCTGCTCGTCAATCATTCTAACAATTTTCGTCTTAAGGCTTGGATTTTGCTCATAGTTACAATGATTATGTCTACCACACTAAATACGACCGCTTCGAGATCATTCCTGCTGGCACGTACCAAAACACCGGAGATAACATCTTAGCAATGACGAGAGCACTAGCTAATGCCCCAGAACTAGAAAACACATCGGTATGGCAAACATGATGGAAATTTTGCAGGAAAATTAAACTTTATCTCACTTTCCTCCTCCTTAAGGTTCACTCAGAAGGTCACACAGTTTTCTTCGATTTTTTGAACTTATTTCTTGTCTTTTACCCTGAATACATTGGGTTGATCATGAACATCACCACTTCCATAATAGCTTTGATTCTGATATCCGTATCATTTTGGTGGATGAGCGACAATTCTGGAGTAACTTTGTCGGGAGTCCTAGGCCGATTTATCCTAACTTTTCTTTTGCAAGTTGTTTCGGTAGCATTAGCCGGTGGCTTGACTATTATGTTAGCATTCGTTTTTGATGTGGCTAATTTATCTTTGTCATGGTTTTCACAGCCCTGGCTCATATTTGGACTATATTTCTGCCCCTTTTTCTTCACATTAGGAATAGTGCCAGCTGTTTACTTACACCTCACAAGAGAGGTAGGTGTGATAATACATCTTTGAGTAATTACATCTCTGAGTTAATTAAGTTCCATTTCAGAACGCATTACTTTTGAATCATCGAGTCCAACTGTTTCTCCATTCGCATTGTATGCTCCTAATTGTTTTATTACTGATGTTAACTGGCTTCAACATACGCTCCGCTTACGTCCTATTGATTGCAGTAGCTTTTTACGGAGTGTCACTGGCAATAAATTTAATATCGACTATGCACAATAAGCGTAAGACGTCTTCTAAAACAATTGCAAATTATTAATTTCTCTCCTTTCAGAACTTCTATGGATCATACCACACTTGTCAAGTCAAATTTTACCCTTCGTGTTCTTCTCTTACCAATCCTATACATTCTTTACAAGTTTGATACCAATGGCAGGTCGCAGTGGTTCTGAAAAAAACCCAGAATTCTTAATTAGCGGTGCTTCTGCTTTATACGGACTTCTTCTAGGCGGATTTTTGGTATATACTACTCTAATAGAATTTTTTCCAATACTCTAAACTCTTTAACGTGCATTTCAAGATTCCATTATTTAGTATATTCAGAAAATCCGCATTAATTATCAGCGGCTTTTTTGTTATAACTGTCGTCTTCATATGCATAATGGTATCACCTCTAGGATTTCCGTATACAGCAGAGACAGCTCCACAACGTTATCAGGTTATGGTAAGTAAAATACACACAAGAATAACTTCCAAATTAATGTGTTTCTCTACAAAATCAATGAGAGTTAAATATACATTTATTTTTATACAATATATATATACATGTTTTTTTAAGTTATCAAAAATATGTCGATCATATTGAATCTGTCATCATAACGTTCTTCTTAAAGGCTGTACCCTTGTACAGAAATAATAGAAATCGGGCGATATGGTGCGACAAGTTTTCTACCTAAGCCGAAACATCGTTGCGTTCAATAGGCTGTAGAAACTTTCTGTATGCGCGGATAAAAAAACCCTTTCACACTAATATTCTAGACACTTATAACTTTCAGAAAATGTAACAAAGAAACGATTTTTTCAAAAAAAAAATTTTTGTAAACCTTCCCTTAAAGTCTTTCTTGACCGAAGATGACTACTTACAAACCACTGTGCGTCGTATCACTCTCTATCGTGGATACATCAGCTAATGTTCAGAACGTGTTATGGCTAACTTTTAATCACCACAGCGCGTAGTGGTCAAATATCATTGAAGCTACGACGCAAATTTTACTTTGTGATCCGTTTGAGTTAGTCACAACACGTTGTGGCCCTTATCACAAATAAGCGAGACCATAACGCGTAGTGGATGTTTTTTTCGTTCAACGAGCAGCTCTGCCTGATTTTTCTAACCAAATTCAGCCAGTTTCAAGTCCAAGTCATCACCAAGAATCCAATTCTGTTTTAACAAATTTTGACATAAAATGTTAAGTAAAGAAATACACAAACCTTTGTAAATATTAAATTTATTCTTAGCCCGTTAACCTGACTGAACACTGTAAATATGGTACTTGTATGCCGTAAGCACTCACGAAAGTTTTCTACCATTTGAATACGCATCACAAAGGAATTATTACGAATTTTATGCGGAAGAGTAAATAGCTTTTTTAAAGTGTTGCCTAAACTCAGGGGGACAACACTATGATGCACACAGTACAGCTTAACCCTTTGCCTTAAAACAACGTATGGGAGACGTGATCGTACTGCTGTGCCTAAAATGAGAACCTCGTATCACACACGTGATGATTCTTTCTGGCCAAAAGTGAAAAGCTCGTATCAGAGACGTGATTGTTTTTACGCGATAATGTTTTTGTTTTTGCGTTATTGTTTGTTACAGTTGCAATATAAAGGGCCCCATTCACGATCAATGATTATTGTCAAGCAAAATTGCGTAGCATTGTCCAGTAAAATTGACCAAAAAATTCG
>QYTT01095106.1:96259-111207 GCA_006980735.1 Dasypogon diadema
ATATAATATATATATTATATATAGGTCTGTGGTTTCTCTACAAAATCAATGAGAGTTAAATATACATTTATTTTTATACAATATATATATACATGTTTTTTTAAGTTATAATATGTCGATCATATTGAATCTGTCATCATAACGTTCTTCTTAAAGGCTGTACCCTTGTACAGGAATAATAGAAATCGTTTTGAGAACGGGCGATACGGTGCGACAAGTTTTCTACCTAAGCCGCACTAATATTCTAGATACTTATAACTTTCAGAAAATGTAACAAAGAAACGATTTTTTCAAAAAAAAAATTTGTGCAAACCTTCCCTTAAAGTCTTTCTTGACCGATGATGACTACCTACAAACCACTATGCGTCATATCACTCTCTATCGTGGATACATCAGCTAATGTTCAGAACGTGTTATGGCCAACTTTTAATCACCACAGCGCGTAGTGGTCAAATATCATTGAAGCTACGACGCAAATTAGTCACAACACGTTGTGGCCCTTATCACAAATGCCATAACACGAATATCGCGTAGTGGATGAGAGCGAGACCATAACGCGTAGTGGATGTTTTTTTTCGTTCAACGAGCAGCTCTGCCTGATTTTTCTAACCAAATTCAGCCAGTTTCAAGTCCAAGTCATCAACAAGAATCCAATTCTGTTTTAACAAATTTTGACGTAAAATGTTAAGAGAAGAAATACGCAAACCTTTGTAAATATTAAACCTTTGTAAAAATTAAATTATTACGAATTTTATGCGGAAGAATAAATAGCTTTTTTAAAGTATTGCCTAAGCTCAGGGGACAACACTATGATGCACACAGTACAGCTTAAACGGAAGAAAACTTTGGGAAAGAGTAGATTGGGAACTATAACCAGATAAATGTTGCAGTAAGCCACAATTTTTGGCATGAAATTTTTACTATTCAACATCCCAGTGGCTTCGCAAGTACAATTCTTATCAGTAGAATTGCCTCAACTACTGGTGCCCAGCCCCAGATAAATCAGTATGCTCTTTGCAGGAAACAAGCTTGTGAGCAAAATCTCCAGAACTGTGCCTCAGTCAGTTAGACTACCAGTATAGGTAGCCTCACCAAGAGATTCCAGCTTGTACTTACTGAGCAAAAGCTCATTCCCGATTTGTTTTTTTTTTGTAAGAAGTTTAAAATTGAAATTAAACTTTTTTTTTGTTTTAACACTGCTAACATTTACATGTCTTGTATGCTTGTCAGGGAGCCCAATCTTAACGCATTTCTTTGAAATGTGTGAACGCTTAACGCGGGGATGGGTAAATATTTCTTGGCTCCTCACTGAGAAGTGAGCTTTATGTAGCCGTTGAAGAGTACGTCGGTAATATATAACGCTTTTAACATTTTACGCACAGGCTAAAGATATTCATTGAAAACTAAAAACAATCCTTTCTAAACCTTCATGCACGAAGAAGAAAAACACAATTTTTGTTATTATAATACAATTGTATATTTACAGCATACTAAAAGGGTATTTCACGCCGCAGATCAGTCTGTTAGGGCCTCAGATTCTGGATACCTGATTTTCTCTCTTGACAGAAACACACCGTGGACAATAAGAAGTATATAACAAAACCTATCTAAATGAAGTTGCATAAAACATATATTTTGCAGATTATGTGTCTAACACATCTTTATTGAAAAACATAAATGACGTTTGTGAAGAAGCTATTTACTGCGGTGTACCTGTATATAATTTCAGACATGCAAAGCTTCCGTAATATTATTATGTTCATAATTTTGTCGAGATATTTTAACGAAGAACATTTTCTAGAAAGCATATATATTGGATTCCATCTGGAGATCCGAACCTCATTAGAACTCCAAAGCTTGTCATGCTTTCCAAAAAAGTAAAGAGGGAGAATATTATTAGATTCACTTTTGAATTGACTGGACCTGATCACATGTCTATCCTAATTTCTCCATTGAAAGATGTTAAATTAGCAGACTGGTCATTTGAGAAAATTCCATTTGATAAGTGGGAGCCACCATACTACTCTTACTATTCCTATGGAATAGACCCTAGTCCACTAACGTTTTATGTAGACATCAAGGTAAATTTTAGATGCATAAATTGAACCTCTGATTTATGTAAAACATTTTATTTATAGTCATCTCCTCTCCGGAATGGTTCCCTTTTTGATATTGCTGTAACCGGTCATCTTACTCATCACAACATTCATCAAACACCAGAATTTAAGGAGTTTTTGAAAGGCTTTCCTGATTGGAGTTATGTCACTGCTTGGATGAGCTCCTACGAAAGCTGGAGACTGTAAAATTATTATAAGGAATCGTAGAAATGGAAATAAATTTTTCTTGAATACGAAAATATAAAATGTTAAACCTGGATTTACTTACATTTCAGTTCACTACATATAACACCAGCATCAAATATACTGCGATAAAAACAACAAACAAATGTATGCTCATGGGACTTAGATCTAATCCAAAAGCGTGGTGTTATGCCACCACGTTTGTAGTAACGACGAGCCCTGGGTGCCACTGATTGGAACGGAGTAAGGCGAACTCTGTTTGTGAAGTGAAACCGCGAAACACCTTTCGGTTTTAACTAAAATTTCTTTAACTACGATGAGTACCCGTGAGCGCAGGGAAGGGGAGGATACTGTCATCACTTACTCCTCAAAAACCTTTCCTATTTCACGAGATGCATCACACTAACACACATGTAGATGAAGGGTGTTTCTGGTATTTCACAATTGACGATCTCTCTACAAACAGAAGAAGCCTCTTGTTCGGGACCAAAGCCTAGGCCGTTGAACCACTTCACAGATGTTGTCATTACTGGAGTGGTGTCCTTCGAAGTCGAGTGTTCAGCGCCTTGATCCTCATTACCGCTAGTACCAACCACCCCCGCAGATTTTAATGTTTGCTTGTGTCGCTCCCTTTTCCACTTCTGCTTTAGCCTCCGCTCGGTCTTCTTGTCCCAGCTGTGCATGTTCTTTATCCATGGATTCAACTGTCCTATTGGCATCTTTAGGCGCTAGCTCCACGCAAAAGATAACAAAGAAAATAAATTGTAATAATTAATACCTATAGAACCAATTTTCCACGGTTTGAACTTATTCCACTTTACTTAATTCATTTGCCAGCTCAATTCGAAACATAGCGAAACAGGACTAATTCCACAAGAAAGAGCGTACTTTTTACCTCTCAGCCCACCAAAACTCCAAAATTGATTTTTCGAACATAAGATACGTTTTACTATTGCAAGTCATATATTTAAAAAAAACACTGCTGTGTTCTTGTAAATAAACAGAGCGTTATCAGGCCAGTTCACATCAGAAATTGACACAAAAAATACGACAAAATAAAACTGATTGTAACAAATTCAAAATAAAGCATAGCATTTAACAAAATAGACAGATATATCGCATTATATATATTTCCTATGTATTTAGTCTTATATTATTTGCGTGATTTTAATAATTTATATTCAATTCTGGCATTTTTAAGAATGCATTCTTCATACTACCCAAAAAATTTTTCAAATTCAAACCCTGATAATCCGCTCATTTATAATAAAACTTCAATGGCTAAACTGGTTAAATTTAACAAGCAATGAACTATTAGGATAAAGTAATCTTTATCTATTTGTAGTGCAAATATTTATGAGGTCTATATGATTGTTTCACTATATTTTCTATAAAGTACTGTCAAACATTACACTTACTCCAGGTAAGTAATCGCTTTCTGCATTCAGTAAAAGTGTAGAAAAACAAACAGACGTATTGTTATTTACAAACACCTTTTACGAATCCTATGACATAACTTTAACGCTTTGAAGTTGGGAAAATGGGTTATCATGCTCTGTTTGTGTTGCAAGAGCTGCAACTTAGCTTTGTTCTCGCCAAATCTACTAACACAAATTTTTACTACATGCTTTTTAACTAAAATATTTCCATATAAACTGCTCAAAAATGTAATTTTTATTTATCCAATAACAGCCAAAGAATGGATAGTTATGAAGAGAGTTTAATTGTTAAAACAGAAAAAAAAATTCACATAATTGAAATCTAATTTAAATCTGTTGCAAGCACCTAATCTAACTTAGTCTAAAATTAACGCTTCAATAAACACGATGATAATTCTAAAAAACTCAATCCTAACCTTCTAACCCAGTTAATTCACATGCGGGTAAAATGCTTTCTACTTCTGTAATCAGTCAACCGAAAAACCGAGAGTTATAAAAGTCGCAGTGACTGAACTAATTATGCCATGTCTTCACAGAAATCGATGCAAGTTCTCACCTTGGTAAATAGTTACTGGTAAATTTAATAAGTTTACAATATATTTTAAATTCCAGACTCTATTGCTCTTAGTGAGCTTTGGATGCCAAGTTCACTGTGCGGGAGAGCAAGAAATCCTCGCGAAAGCCCAACAATTGGAAGAAAAAGAAGGTAATTTAATGTTTTCTCAGAAATTTTTATTTACCTACATTTATAATTATAGCCGGTCGAGTTCAAGTCAGAGTGTACAGAGGACCAAATGGAAAGGATAATTTTGTACAATGGGGTTACTTTGTAAAACAACCAGCAGAATTCTAATACTTTTAATTGGATTTGAACTTTTAATTAAATAAATGCTTAAGAGTTACCACACATAATACTTCTCACACTTTTATCAAATTTCCTAAAAAAAAGTCAATATATTATAATGCATAAATTTTATTCGCAACTTACGGGGAAATTAAGTGTTCTCCAGGAATGTAGAACGGGTTACAGACAGCATCCGTGTACAAAATATGGAGATTTCTAAACATTGTTCGAACTTCATTCTCTCGTAAAGCAATGTTACTTGAATCCACCACAATAATAAATTTGATTTTTGTGTTCGTTACGTAGCCATAACTAAAATGAGATATATTATAATTACATGTATCATTTTGTACTTTTCTATATTCACATTTTATGAGTTTCTGTGGCATAGAGCAAGCCCAGATACAGATCACGAGACTCTGGTGTTGCTTTTGTCGAAGGTAAACACTTTTCTTCAACAACATCAAGCGCAGCATGTACCCTGTACTGTAGCTCTAATTCTCTGTCCAAATCAGATGTTGCAATGTATAATGGTGAATTCTGCCAAAATAATGAATATTACAATTATTTTATCAATGTTATTTACAGACAAAAAGAACTTTATATGTGAATTATCTTATGAGTAGAGTATATTGTTGAAAATATAAAAACAAAATACGACAACTTAATGAAGAATTACACTCTGACTGCCATTATTAGCCTAAAAGCTTTTGTGAGAGAACTCCACGTTAAAATGCATTTAGCGTGAGAGAACTGTTAGGAGTCATCAGTTTATAGGTGATATAACAATCAAAGTGTTAACCACGCACATACGCCTGAACCTTTTAAGCCCTTCCTTAGTAAATGTATCTTTACATATATATTTCTATTAAAGGTACCAGTGAAAGCGTAATCCGCTTCTCTGCTTGAGAGATATCTTCTACCCATCATAACACCAATCTGTTTATATACTACTCTTTTTCCCGGTGGCGTTGTAGATATCACAATGAGGAAGGTAAGTGCTGCTAACAGCTATCTTCTAGGAGTCGGAAAAGTCTACTATTATACAACCATTATTGTAATTGTAGTCATGGAAGCTATCCGCTTCCACAGTAGATCGAAAATATCGCCTGCCATCCATAAGCGCAGACATATTACGAAGGTGATGTTAAACCACCTACCGTAAATGAACAATACACGCAAGTTTTCGCTAATAGCAAAGAAATTCATGGCAAAATCTCTATGCCGCTTGCTCAGAATATCAGTGCCAAATTGAAGCTACGACTCGATGCAAAAGTAAAATATGAATGGGAACAAGTTAACTTGCTTAATGACGTCACTAATTGTTATAACGAGACGAAGACGAAGCTGAAGACTTGGATTGGAATGGGCCCCTCGTTTGCTTCGCTTCATTTCTGACATTTTGTTCATGGTTTCGTGGTTAAGACCCATGTGAATATTACAGAGAAATGGATGAAAATTACACACTTTTTCGCTTAATTTTAATTATATAGGTCATTAATTAATTCTAAATAAAAAATTGCGGATTATAGGAAAAAAAGAAAAAATATGAAACACACGGCCTATTCAAAAATGTAGTACTGCGTAAATTATGCTAAAACTACACGAGTAGTTAACCTATTCTCAGAGAGTTTACAAGTTCCAAATTATCATCTCGGTTTCCTGCCATAGTTATTACGATTTTTCTTTTAATTTTAAATTTTCTAACAATATTTATCTCCACGTGTAGATTTCTCATTAGTTACGCAGTAACAATCGAGTTTCTACTGTACTGCGAAAAATGTATTAATTGCAAGATAAGTTTGGCTAAATAGCTTCTAAATGATGTGCTCTGTTAATTCCTAAACAGTTCGCAACGAAATACCTAATATACTATGCATAATTGTCGCAGTAATTGAAGTGAATATAACAATAAGCAATTTAAGTTAGTTGTTAATTTATATAAAATATAACTTTTTTAAATATATTTTAAGATTGCAACTAGAAAATTTTTTAAGTTTACTCCTTTTATATAACATGTATACTTTGGTAGTTCATAATGCACAACATTTTACTAAAACAAAAAATTTGAAAAAATATATACGGTGTAAATTTTGAATGTGTCATTTTAAATTTTAAGTTTTGAATTGTTAATATGACTTATAAAACCCAAAAACAATTATATATCTGTAAAGAATTCACTCTTTTACCATTTCGCATTTCTGGCCACTTTTCATGTGTTGCCAGTTCACTGTGCGTATGTTGAGAAATATCGACTTTCCTGAAAACACCGAACCCAACCAAGTGAAAAACATACGAATCCCCATACTACCAATGAATTCTTATCTAGTGGGACTACAAGTAAACAAAGCGCAAGTTAATGTCAAGAACTGACAGCACCGAACGTCAAACCTTGGCCGAAATCAAATTCTCCCGAATATGCTTAAAACCAAGTTCTCAGTGTTAATTTTATTAGATCTTCGTGAGCGGGGACATTGAAGTAAGTTATTTAAAATAAAATTGCAATTACAGAAAGCCGAAAACTGTATTTTGAGACTTACATCTTTTCCTATTATCGAAATGCAGACAGCCATCTTCTAATCGAAATACACTGGATGTAGTAGTAGTGATTTTCTGGAATCCCTTAGCTTGTTCAGCGCCAACTGCCGGTATTTCCGCAAGTTCATAATGGAGGGCGATCCAAATCTTCGCTCAAGAGAATCTATTCAAAATGCTTTTGTGCTTTTTATGAACAAAACTCAGAGAGTTATTGATGTTTACTGGGTGGATTACGAAGGCAGATTTGTGCCATATATGACGCTGGATCCTGGAGGTCGAACAATAATTAATACTTTCTCAACACACCCTTGGGTTTTTAAGGATTCGTACACGGGCGAAAGAATGCACGTTGAAAATAGAGATGTATTTTGGCCTAAGCCGTCTTTCGTAGTAAATTTACAGCCAAATAATTTTACTACAATAAGACGAAAGCAAGTGGATATACACTTCCCGATGAGGAACTTAAGACAGAGTGCTATATGGGCTATTGTACGGCAACTACAAAACATTGAGGATATAGACGCCCTCGAGATACCAAGGATTTTGAAAGCTGAACTGAAACTTGTTTTTAATGAATACATATTACACAAGTTAAGATATCATCGTCACTCATACGCGTATTCGTAAATAAGAAATTTGCAGGCTGGACACGGTTAGGTAAGATTTATATTATGCTTCACTGGTAGTTCATGTCATGTCACGACATGTAAAACATGAACGAGTAGTTTTCAATCGAAGCAAATAGATTGTAAAAAGATAATGTTTCGTAAATTCATATTATGTACATATGGACAAAAATAGGAAACTGCAAATTAATTTATCCTTTTTTGGATTACAGTTCCACAACTATTTGCTGTAGCATTCGTTTGCATATTACACCGTAATATTCTACACAATTACATTGCCCACATCCTTAAAATTCATGCGGTAAGATAAGATTACCCAGTTTGTATAAGATAAGTAAGGCGTTGAAGCTTCCTTCTCGATTCTCCCAACTGTGATATGGATTTATGAATTGTTCAACCATGCTGAGATCTTTTCCATGTTTCCTTTCCCATTAGCATAAGATTTCGATCAATTATAAACTTTTCGTTTACGAATGCGAGTATGGGTGACAAACATATATTAAAGATAAGCGCTTTTAATGTAAATTAAATTTTATCTCATTTATGAACAAAGTATAGTAATTTTATTGTAAATTTTAATGATTAAATATATTTACAAGTCTTCTACTATTTTGAAGCACAAATGAAATTATTTTTGTCATGAAGAGCACTTATCGGTTTTTGTTCCATTTAAAAAGATATGAAAATCAGCTTTGTTCAAAACTAGGTTATCAGTAGATAATTGGTAGTACTTGGTTTTCCAAATTTCATGTCACAATAAATTCTCATGTCTTCCGGCATCAGAGTACGAGGCCTCGTCGCTGTTTGATGAAGAATGATCCGAGATTTTAATCTGCGGAGAAGTGAAGGGATTAGGACTAGTAAAACCCTTTGTGAATTAAACCAATCTAGCAATGGCGATGATAATTATTAATTATAAATGTATGCATTTATTTTTGTTTAGAAGTCAATGAATTTCTCCTAATTCCGGTGACAGAAGATATTAACTGGATTGGTACTTGGATTGGATTGGATATGAAATAGACAACTACAGATTTAACAAGGGATTTTCAGGATTTATTTAGTCGTCAATCAATGATCAAAGGAAATGTTTTCCATTTTCTCCACACAAATATGTGTCGTTAATTTCTTTAAACTCTTCATTATAACGTGAAATACTATTTTTATTCTTTAAAAGTGGATTATATATTCACTTTGTTGTGATTTTATCCCAAAGAAAAAATTATACCTGAACCTTTTTTCACACGGTGGATGAGTAGCGCGCAAAACAATCTCGTAAAAAATCGCATAGAGAATATTATCTTTTTGTAAAGGGAGTTTGGGAAATTTTAACCTGACAAATGTTAGATGTGAGCAACAATACAAACTGCCACGAATACGAAAATATTTTAATTAAATCACCAAATTTCACGTACCGTCTATAATCCGTTTTTATTCCGGATGCATTTCGGCAAGCTTGTCCTCATCAGTGGATTGAGCAGACTAAAAACTGTAGCACCTGGTTCATCAGCTGTAGTTAAAAGTTTCAATAATTGTAAATTTCCCTGGCTTATATTGTAGTGGTTTTGGTCCAAATGTGCTGTGCTTCAACTGATTTTAACGCTTGGTTGCTAAATCTTGGTATGGTTAATGTGTTCCTTGTATCTCAATTTTATTGATCTCTTTATTTGTCCTATGCAAATTAAATTACAATCACTACATTTAATGCTGTATATGACAGATTTTACTTCATTTTTAATTGTATTTTTTAGACTCTGTAGTCTACTACTTTATTTTTTTATTTTTGTTTATTACTCGGATTTCTTCTGTTTTAAAACCGCTATGTAATTTTTCTGACTTCTTGCCTATAAAATATAAACTCGCTTTCATTAATTCATGCCCTTCTATTGCTTTTAGTGTTGTTAATTTCCTTTTTTTATTTTATCCGCTTGCTTTTTAATCATATTGCCAGTTTCTTCTTTCTTGAATCTATTTATTTTATCAACGTTTTATATGTAGTCATATTTTTTTGTAGTTAAATTGTTATAGTGGTAATTTGCTAAGTATAAAAGTCATACTGTTGAAAGCCCCACTGTGTTGTGAAGAACAAAAGGAATCCTTATATACCTTCTTGTGGATGTTGGTTTTCTGTAAATTCAAACACTAATTTATTATTATCTCTAATAATTATTGCGTCGCGGAAAGGTATTCTATTATTCTTCTTGATCTATGGTGAACTTTATGCTCGGCTCAAATTTATCAATTTGATTTCCTTGCATTTAAGGAGTAATACAGCCCTGTATATTAACCACTAATGCACATTCAGGGATCATTAACCTGAAATACATGTTTCGCAATTACACTCGTTAGCAAATTTCACCCAACAACGAAGAAAGCACTTTTTTGCGTTGTCATCACTTCAGTGGTCACTGCGCCTCAAATTCAAATTTTGATACTCAATCGTATGGCCAAGAGATGCAAACGGGACCATTTTTGCTGCTACAATCGATTTTGTTTTGGTGATCCGCTACACGTGTTGGGTTCTTGGATCAGATCATCTCGGCTGTGCTGATCTCTGCTGAATTATTACTAGTTTTCTCTTGAAGTAAAACACGGATCATTGCACATTTTTGGATCTTCAGCATAAATAAAGAAGTCGACACATAGCATACGTCTTTTTTTCATTACGCCTTGTATCACTTTGTATTGCGAATGTTTGTTATTAATTCAAACTATTTTACAGGAAGCCCCTTCTAATGGGAATATTTCTACTGCAATTTTTGACCAGGAACAAAGTCAAAAATTGTTTATTTCTATATCAGGAAAAAGTGTACTGTAAATGGGAATCAAAAAATTCCGTTTTTTCTTGTGAAAATAAGGAATGTTTGGAGAAAAAGTTTCATTCTTAGGCAAAAAAAATTTACAATGAAACGTAAGATCCCTACGTACTTTCCCAGATAACGTAATTTTGAAAGATAGAGTTAAAATTTGAAGTAAATTGATGAAATGCAGTTCTCTGAGAAACGCATACAAAATTTTTCAATAGAAATTATTTACTTACCTCTTGTCCGCGATGCCTCCAGTATATAAATCGTCTTCTAAATTAACGTTCTCTTCCCCATCTTTCTTTTTGGCTGATTTTAAAGACAGCCGAACTTCTTTTGCCGTGTCGATCAGCCTTCGCTCCGAAAACGTGATGCAGTTCACGTGAGACACTGTGCAGAAATGGTAGCAGTTCAGCCCCTAATACCTCCGCAATCTTCATTATAGGCACAACCGGTTATAGTTTTGCTCCAATATCCACAATTACTTTGCCATATGAAGCAGATTTCGGAGCCATTGCCCAGAACTTTGCATTGGAACTTTTGTTGCTAATTTTTATACTAATTGTGACATTTATAATTTCAATGTGAAGCTAATATCGAATTCCTTTGAAGAAAGTTCCGACTTCAAAGGGGCTCGAGGTGTACTGCGAGGTGCTTAGCCGCAGTATTCCGTGAACAGCACTTAAAACATTTCTAATTTATTAGAGCTGATTAGAACTGAAATAATACGGTCCAAATTTTTCGAATAAATTCTATATGACTATTTTTTAAAATAGTTCCAATATAAAACAAGGGAAAATAATGCAAAGTTTCATAATTTTCTTATATTGTACTTGTGAATTTACAACCAGATAAATGCGTACGCTAAACATTTCTTTCTCTATATCAAAGATTCAAATACAAAAGAAAACGCAGTAAAAATTCAATCGATATTGCCGCGTACTGAAGATAGATTTTATTTGGCGTTGTCTGTACAAATTCACTTTACCTTTAGTCCTACGGTCCTATAGTAGTAATATTATTCTGATAACTATACTCAGTAGTTAATAATTTACTTTTATCACAATAACACAACTATTTTATGCATGTACTTGTTCTTACGAGAAACGCCTTCCACAATTTCTCTTTTTTAATATAAAAAAATTATAATACATAAGATAATGAATGCTCTGGAAGATTTTACACGCTTGTCGCTTTCTAATTTTTAAAGATTAGATTCCATCGCAATGACCATAAATTAGTCTCGGTTTGTTTTCGCAAAGATTGGTTGATAGCAACTATCCTGCAGAACAGTCTGTTACCGCTTATTACCTGTTGGTTCCACTAATTTTTCGTTTCATAACTGAAATTTGGCTTAGTTTTGTAATGAAATGTTAAATCCGCAGATTGTTTCCATATAAAGTGACGTACTGTCCGCAAATCCATATTGGGATCCACTACCTAAACATTAAATTAACCCAAAAAGGAAAAAGTTTTTAGTTTTTGTTCCTGTGGAAAACGCATACAAAATACAGGTTTTCACTCACCACATCGTTACAAAGGAGTTCTATTCGATCTTCTGGTGGGATTTGGGAGCCTTCTGAATTAGCATCACTTTGGCTATTCTGAGACGAATTGGAAGCATTTCCACCGCTTGGAGTAATTTCTGCACCCAATACTTTCTCTATCACATGCTCACAGACTTTTCTGCATTGAATGAATTCATTTGCCACGAGACGATCCTAAAGAATTTTTATTTCACAAGAAAATTAAACGGACTAAGCAAACCAGAAACAGTACCTTTTTCATCCTATCGGGCTTCACCATTTGCGGATGCGGTTGTAAATAAAATGGAATTTTTATAAATTTAGGAATAGCCCTTTCGATTACTACGTCTGTAACCCATTGCGGTACAGTCTCATGTAAAAGTGTACTTTCACTTTCACCTGATGCATCTCGTACTAAAACTCGGCAAACTGTTCGCCCACCTATCTCGCTACATAAAAACATAATTGCTTAAACAGGTACTTTATATTTTAATAGATCATACAAACCTAAATATAACGGGAGTATGTTTTGGAACTTGGAAATATCCGTTACCTTTCATATCAGGTTCTAAATCGTTTGAAGGCAGACTATGCGGTGGAGACCAATATTCTAATAATGCTTGAAGTAATAGGCTTCCATAATTGATCTAAAAAATTAAAATACACAACCTCAGTGTTTTAAATATAGTTTAAAGGAAGTAATCGTGTTTTTAAGTTGATAAAATCATGTTTAATGTTTATTAGGTCGTTCAATATATCTAACTTGCAATCAGTCGCAAATTGATCCCTCAAGTCTTGATGTTAATTTAAAGCTTATCCAATTCCTACTGTAAGTTATCGTAACTTTTGTGAAGTTTTTAGATAAATCTTATAAAAATTTTATGCGATGCTATCATCCGAGCAAATAAGAATAATTTTTTCGCAATATCAACACTGCTTTGATACCGATAATAAGCACACCATACAGACGTGATCTGGAAAATTCGTTTCGTGAAGTCCTCGCTTAAATGTCATGAACTCGGCCTGGGTAGCTACCCTTGATCTTTTTAACTCTTCCAAGGTATGTGTGTATGAGTATGTCCCAGTTAAAGTGGCCAGGCATCCAAGAATAAATCTCCACGAGAGAAACCAAAAATTGTATAGGTGGTGGGGGCAATCCTATGGTTTCTGAGATAACAGCACTTGAATGGTTTTCGGTTGCCTTTCAGAATGAAGATCGTATAGCTTATCCTAAACATAATTTGTGTATGAGTCTAATGCATATCGTAGAGAACACTAATGGCTTTTAAATGGGTGCTTACTAACTCTCCTGCTCCTTTTCGTTTAAGAGCTATGAATTTTCAAAGTCAAAAGTTTGGAACTTTTTTATCCTTTTTTCACATGTGTATTTGTGTGATTTTTCTCAAAAATACTGTAACTAATATGTATTTTTCTTAAATAATTTGGAATGGCCATAAGTTTAACTTCAATTTCATGTAAGTCTGCATCCACCTATTTCTTGTCGTTTCCGAGATAACTCGTTTCCAAGCCGACGCTATTCTATGAACAATGAAAACGAATATCTCCGGAACAATGAAAAAGGGTTAAATTTATGTCGATTGCATATGGGTACATATTCAGAACCATGTTCTTCTGGAAATTTCACTATTTTTACGAAAACGAACAAGATGGAAAGATTTTCAGAAGGAAAGCTTACATTGAATACTTGAAGAGGTATCATTAATTTTCAGAAATAAAATATTTCAGCAAGACAGTGCCGGCGCGTTGTATGTTTAGCATTGGCTAACAAGTATCTTTAATTTATAAATTGGACGAGGTGAGGTGATATCCAATATCACCCGATCTGACACCGATGGATTTTTTGTATGGAGCACCATATAGGAATATGTCTACTCTACAAAAATTAAAACGAGGGAAACTCGAATTCTAGAAGCCGCGGAAAGGCCTAAAGTCGATTTTAGCCATCATCGATCTGTCAAAAAGCATTGAACGACATTATGTTCTCTGTCTAGCTTAATATGGAGGGCACATAGAGCAGTTATTGTAGTTCTAAATATTTTCAAAGCAGTTGAGTTTAATAATTATTTAAATAAATTATTAAAAGGACATGCCTTTTATTTTACTTTAGTTCTTGATAATTCTACTTCTTTTTATTGTTCAGCGAGCGAGATTTTTAAATTGATCCAACTAAAATTGTGAAGATTTGAATTCCTTTTTCCTTTTCTTCTTTTTTGAACGAGAAAAGTTATTGCAATTCAAGTATCCGAGCAGAGAATGAACTCAAAAACGTATCATTTGCGTTTGTTTTGTTCAGGATTCTGATTACAAAGTACTCAGTTAATGTCACCTTACCTGTTGCCAATTCAACTCATTGTTTAATTTCGACCCAATTTCCCATATCTTCCTTGAAGACAGATTATTTTCATCAAGAGATTAGTATGGCATTTTAAGCGCACTGATAGTTTGGGGCTTCACATATCTTTCAAGGAAATCAACTGGACTTAGCGTTTTCCTCACAAAATGTTGAATACTGTTGCGATATGTTATAAAAGCTATAAAGGTATGGGACCGAAAAACAACTCTTGGTATACGGAGGTTTGTAGGAGAGCTATGAGAGATAAAGAAACAGCTTTCTGTTGTTTTCTCAAAAAACACATATCCCTCCTATACCTCTCTTAGTTAAAACTCATTCAAACTCTCCTAACTTAAACACCTTAGGAGTTCAGGTATCCAACAATCTTAGTTAACGGATCACATCTTTGCTATTGTGATGAAGTGCCTAGGCAAGACGATTACCTCTAAAATCGATTCTCTAGAGTTATTTAAACAGAATGTGCATTGACACTTCATTGAACATTTTTCTAGGTATAG
>QYTT01095107.1:0-14633 GCA_006980735.1 Dasypogon diadema
ATATCCTCTTCTTTTTCCCTAACAGAAAGAGAGAGAAGGCTCTCGAGCTCAAGTAGTAAGCAGTAAGTAATGAGTAAGTCTCTCAGTGGAAAACAGGTTGAATTTTGTTATTAGAATTACTTCTTTATTCTAAACGTATTCTATGTAATGGCAACATTGGCAAAGCAACGAATATTGGAACTTTCGTCGATAAAATTTAATGCTGAACTCGTTAAAGTTGGACTGTGAGGGCAATCATTGACGAAATGACGACGAAATGATACTCTATGATTAGCTATGCTATAAGTTAAGTTCTCTACAACTATCAACCAGCCATCTACCATCTCGATTGAAAAATAAAATTTTATGAGGGAGAAGGAGGATTTCCGTGAAGGAAGAGAGAAGTGAGGAGATCGATTTGATGTGCGGAGCCAAAAATTAATCGGGGTGAAAAGTGTCCAAAAAACAAATATATAACTAAAACTTCAAAAAAGGGGGAAGAAGACATTAAAACTCAATAAAAAAGGAAGAAATCTCATTCGTTGGCAGTCAAGTCCTGAGTGAATTCCTCTCTGGGGATTCAATAAAGATACATGGATTTCACACCGAGGATTTCATAAAGAGAACCTCTTATATCCGATCACGTCTGATGTGCTCTTTGATGTATAAAAACATATTTTTCTATAGCTTTTAGAAGGTAACATAAAAGAGATACTCGACGAAAATCCTCTATAATTTTCGGTCTCTTCTTCTCAGATACGGGAATCATCACACTATTTTCCTAAGCTAAGGAGAACGTCAAAGTAGTTAAAAATGAATTGAAGGCATATGCTATAAATGCTTGAACCATTAGCTTTCGATTTTATATTTTAAAGACCAAAGACACTCACCAACTATTATTTTTCTATATTTTTACTCAAATGATACACAAACTCCATAAATCCTCTGCAATTGCCTTCACAATGATTCATTCCGTTCGATGCCTGTTTGGAAGTGGATATAGGACCTAGCCGTGATAAACGTCTATTCGGAATTGGAACCATACTGAATGTTTTATGGAAACAAATATGCCATTTGAAATATCAAATGGATCCAGCAGATGAATTCGATATTTCCAGAGTTCTTATTAACCATTAAATAAAAGGCCAAAGTGTATTAGACCATGATATCTTGTTCATATTTTATGATCTTCATGCTGAAACTCCCACAATCCCGATAACTTAACGTAACTTATTAAGACTACGCACTTCAAGATCTTCTACCCAATTGCGTCCAGCTATAAGGCCGTCCATAACGAAATTACTGTTAAAATCAAGACTTCAAAAAAATACCTTAAGAAATTGCTAGATTGAAATATATTTCCAAAAACTATGGCATATTTTAATCCTCTAAGGTGTGCATGGCAAAGTGAGCTACAGTTGTGACTTAGAAGCTGACTTTTTAACATGCGTTTTAGTACTCTCAATTTCACTGCTCCTTCTTATTCTTTGCTAGAAACTTACTACTCAACTGATGACTTTGGTTTCCGATGGTTGCCTTCAGATGAGGATGCAACAGTTTCTAGAAATTTGCCGCCTAAATTAGCCAAAATCCTTTTGAGTAATCCAATCCATAATCTAATCCAATTAAAGTCATATCTTAAAGTGAGAGATCATCTTGCACAATGACAGTCTGGATATCCAGATCACCGCAGGTGTGAAACAGCCTTACTGAATGTAGCAACAGATAGGGACTTGATATCCTTATGCTTGTCGGACTTTTCCAAAGGCTTTGATAGCCTTAGGCACTGTCACATTTCACATCCGGTGTCCCACAGGGCTCCATACTGGATCACATATTTTTCAGTATGGATGTCAATGATCTGCCTAATATAGTCCAGGGATATTGTGTCCATGGATGCAGACGATGTGCATAAGTGTGCTGACAAGGTGAATGATAATCTAAGATGTATTTACCATTGGTGTATCAGCAACAGCCTGGGATTCAATCCGATAAAGTCTAATAATGTAATATTTACTAGACATTGTATTAAATGTTCTTATTTCCCACTAATAATTCTAGAGAATCAAGTTCTACAACTATCACGAGTGACTAAGCATTTAGGGTTGATGCTGAATGAGCATTTGAGATATTGTATAGCAAGCTATACCTCGGCTATGTGTTACTTTCAGGAAAGTTCGAATATTCACTATCTGTTTGCCAACTCCCACAAAAGCGAGACTAGTAAAATCACTAATATTACATTTTTTCACCTACAGCTGCTTAAATCTCTCCATGTCAATGCTAAGTCATCTCTTCGTATCAGACCTCTGTACTTAGTTAGCCATTAAAAGTCTATCTTAACTATTTACTTCATTGTATTTTCTTTACAAGTTAGTACTTAATGAAGAACACTCTTATCTGATTCCAGAATTTCATACATAAACTTGTGAATGTTCTTATCTTGTACAGACTTCTTCAGGAAGCATAAGGAAAACAGAAACAAAAAAAGATTGTAAACACATAAAAAACGTTTAAATCCTCCAATTTGACCTTGCCACTTTGATTGCAGGTAGGATCTGATTGATTGATTTTCTTTTCACGCAAAAGTTGAAAAAATATATATAAAAAATTGTAATTTAATCATGAAAACATGTTGTCCGAAAAGGTTTTTTTAAAAGGGTTTCCATGGAATTTAGTGATTTAGCAGTTGACTTGTATGAAATAAAACGAAAAACACCAAATTGCGCATTGCAATCTTTTTAGTAATACATGCACTAAATTTTTTTCTATTATTATTTTTCTATTATTACAAATAAATATCAAGCAATTTTTACAATCTTATTATTTCAAATTCAGCCAAGTATGCAGGCTTGGAGATTATTTTTTAAATTACTAGCTGTTATACGTTTTAATTTCCATTTTTGCAGAAGACAAATAGATTTATATTTAGATAAATTTTAGACACAAAGAACTAATAATTATACTAACTGTTCACGAGTACCGTGATTTTAAATACTTGTCTTCTTATTTCCTTAGAAACTAAAAGCAGCGATTAAAACCACTCCTTAAAACTATGCAGTTTTCCGAAATGTTAGTTAAAATTGATTCAATCTCAATCAAAGGGTTATCCACTTTAAGTCCTCTCTGGCACGACTATCTTAATCTCACCATGGCACAGCTTACGTCCAGTGCTACAAGTGTAGAATCTGTATCTTATAGTTGTTTGTTCATTCCACACGTACCATTTCTTTTTTCCAGGTAACTCGGGGGAAATTTCTTCGTTTTTTGTTGAACGTCTTCAACTCGGTCACCATCACACTATCCATGAAGATGCAACAAAATAAAAGAAGCCTGAAAAAATATCTCAGGCTGGTTCTTTCAATTAACACGAAATTCTACGAATTGTTTAATTAGAGGGAATTCGAAGGTGTCTCTGATCACTCGTTTTACCAATGACAAAAAGGAAATAAAATTAGACTTGGGAGATAAACCCGGTTTTATCTCGTGAGTTAGAGAAGTAGAAGTCATGTATTCCCTCTAGTCGGGTTTACATAATTAACTTTGGTCATAATTAAAAAGTTCTCTATAATTCCTTATCTTTTGCATAGATATTTTATGACATGATGATCTTTCTAAAACCATTTTAAAAATTAATTAAAGATGGCTTTTAAGAGACTGTTTTCCTTTGCATTTCTGGGTTTCAAAATTAAATTAAAACAAATCTTGCTTGTTCACTTACAAGGCTTGCTTCAAGGGATTTTTATCTAAACTTTGTCGTTTAAATGAGAAAATTTTTATATTAGATGTAATTACTTTTTATGAAAAGGAAAGTATAACACCTGAAACAAAGATATGTACTTCTGTTAGAGAGAAACTTGGGAAGATCATTGATGGCAAAGTATTTTCCCATTCTGTCCTTTAACGTGTCCGCGGGAAAATTTGTTAATAATTTTTAAATACATATTTATAAAGTATTTTTTTTCTTGTTTGTTCTTCAACAAATTCACCACCAGTATTTGGAGAGAATCATTTTTTTCAGTTAAAATTTAGATTAATCTTGCAAAACCACGTAACTTTTGGTTCTCAGTATTTACATGGTGTGGCCCTAATTTTGCGTTATGATTTTTTACTTTATTACTTAACGCAGCAAATGATTTTTATGGACTTTTGTGGACAACTTGAGGGAATACTTTTCATTGAACATGTTTGGAAAGTATATTTCAAGAAAGCTCCTTGATGATCACTTTTTCCACATATTTATTGATATGAAAACTTCGGCGACGTGTTTCATCTTCTTGGGATATCTTCAAGCTTGGAATTTTAGAGAAGGCTTTTGTTAGCGTAATCGAGCATTTCGTAATTTTTACTCGCAACTATACAACGAAGCAAATCCTGCTCTTAACCTAACAACACTGCTATTCAGTTGCTAAATACCATAGCTCAACAACAATTTACCTTCGACAATAGCAATGGTGCTAAGCGGAATGGTACATTTCCGTTTCAGGTACTTGATTTCCGATATACCATGAATAACAAAGAATCTGTGGGTCAAGATAGTATTTTCAACTTCATTATACCCTAGATGTAGGGTATTATAGTTTTAAGGAAATATTTGTAACGCTTAAAGTATTCATGATATACAAAAATTAAGTATATTGCCATGAGTTGGAGAAGAAAACAAATCGTTTAATAGAGGGTAGGTAGTCAGAAAAGTATTGAGCCTTTTCAAGTCAAAATTAAGGTAAGAGTTTATATATATTTTGTAATAACTTTTTTATTTAGTTTAATAAACGCCATTTTGTTCGATGATCTTCTGGCAACACCATAATCCCATCACTGTAGAACTTTCGTGGTTTCTGGGCAAAAAAATTAGACAAGTGGTTTTCACAGGCTTCTTTTGAAGCTAACTTAACACAATTCAGTGAGTTGCATTCTGGCCAATTGTTGACAGCAAATGTTGGTGTCAATTGTTTTGCTAGGCTAGCGGTAGTAGCTAATAATGCACAAAGCTGGCAAATAGCAATGAAAAGGCATTTAAGTACAAGTACAGGTACCGAAGGTCTGAGTACTGTAGCAGTTACCGCTACGTTTTCATCTTTTTATTAATTATTCATATTAATATGCCAATTTTGTTTGTAGAATTTTAGCTATTCAATAAAAAAAATAAACTCATTGAGAATTCAATTTTTAAGAGAAAAATCATAAGTAGCCAGATACTTTTAGTAAGCAGTGTAGTCTGCAGTATCCGATTTTATTTAGTCGAGAATGTATTTATACGGACACTTTGATTTTGCGCACTACATTTATCCCATTAGATTTCGAAAATAGACATCTTGAAAAACTTTACTTGAGACTCATATAAACGATGAAAATTTGTAAAAATAAGTTGTCTTTGTATTAGTTTTTAGTCTTAATCTGTTTTTAATCCGGTAGAGGTGTAAAAAGTAATTTAGTGGTTCCTAATAATAAAATATTGCCGGAAATGAATATTTATAATAAAAAGTTATTATCAAAATAAAAAGAATAATAAAATAAATAAAAGTTTTTATTTTAAATAAAAGATTAATAAGGAAATTTTAAAATTTTCTGTAAATAAGTTTGAAAAAATAAAAGAAAAGAAAGAATAAAAGAAAAAATAAAAGAAAAAAAAGAACGTCAAAGGAACGAATTTAAAAAATAAAAATAATTAAAAATAAAGATATAAAGTGGGTATAACAATCTTAATCCTCTAAACTTTTATATTGGTGATCTCAATTTAACAAAAAATTTAATCAAGAAAAAAATGTTTCCAAAAAAGTAAGAAATGTTTCAAATTTTAAAAATGAAAAAGAAAAGAAGAAAAAATAAACGACAAGAAAGAGGAATTTCAACAATTGACAAGAAAGGAGAGAGTAAAGAGAAGATAAAAGTCTTTCCCAGAGGAAAACAAACAAAAACCCTTTAAAAAAATAGAAGAAGAACTCCAAGAGGAAAAAAATTATTAACTTTTAGTTTTAAAAAATTTATTATAAAATCTTTTGTGTATAACATTGTGTACAACACAAACAAGATACGAGATACCATTCTACAAAATTTATTAAAATATTAAAAAAAAAAAATTTTCTTCGAAATAAATACATTTTCCTTTCTCATAAATTAAAAAAATTGAATTCTTTTTAGCAAAGTTCCATATTTTTAAATAAAAATATATATCTACATAAATTAATAAAGAACAATAAGTAAAGTTTTTCGCGGAAAGTTTCTCCGTCAAGAAAAGTTCCTCAACTTTGTTTTCCCCCGCGAGTGAATTTATATTATGATAAAAAAATATGTGCGTATAATTAAAACAAAGAATATTATACATTATTAAAATAAATTAAATAAAAATATAGTAAAATTTCTTTTATTTGACTCCTCATCACTAATGATGTCGATTCAAGTCGGAGATAATGTGGATATCCAACCGGAGATATGTGTGACTTCAGTTAAGCTTCCAAGTTTCTGGGTGAATTGTCCAGAAGCTTGGTTTGTGCAGACTAAAGCACAATTTAACAAGAAACACATCTCGGACGATAACACAAAGTACGAGTATTTACTGTTGTCTCTTCCTCCGGAAATTATTACAGAAGTGCTTCATGTCATTCGAAATCCCAGGAATACAAACTCTAAGTACGAAAATTTAAAGAGAAGAGACTTGAACAATTACTTTGCAATTCCGAAATAGGAGACAAACATCCTTCGGAATTTTATAGAAATATGGAAAGATTATCTGGGGCTTCATCCATTTTTAATCAATGACCAATTAATTTTACAATTATGGATGAGGAATCTTCCCAAAGGTATTTATACTTCTCTTCTATCTTCGGGAGAACAAAATTTGGATGAGTTATTGGAATTAGCGGATAAAATTTTTGAAGTTTTAAGCATTCGACAATTTCCTAATGTAACAGAAATAAATAATATCAGCAAAACTTTTCAAAATGATTTTCTTTTAACTAAAATTTAATTCCCTAGAGAAGCTAGTTAATAATTTACCAAAATGAATGAATAATTTCACAATGAATTTTTCTCCCAAACCCTTTTACAATTTTAATAATAGAAGAACTTCATTTAAAAATCTTTCTAATTTTAGATCTAGAAGTAGATCTAACAGTTGCGTAAGTACAAGTACCGCATGTATAAAAAGTACTTGTAACTAAGTACTAAGATTACTAAAAAGTACTGAATACTTTTGAAAGTACTCTTCAATCTTCCGAAGGTTATAAAGATGAGTTAGTATTAACATAAGATAAGCATAAGTGCCTTTTGAAAACTATAATATCCACTTATCATCGCCCGTAACGAACCACTTCTGATATGGCTCAATTTCGTTACTTTTCTGTAGAGATTCACTAATGGGAATTTGATCAAGTAAATTTATTTTGCTTCAAATCATATGGCACCCAAACATCGAATTTATTTTTATAGCCAGCTTTTTCCTAATGGTTTAAAATTATTTAATGATGGATATTTAGTTCTTTGGTGATGACGTGGTTGCTTATGTATCGGGCTTGCACAACTTTTGCCATAATTTCATCAAATTTCTCTATGATTGGTGAACCAGTGCGAGGAGCATCTTTTACTTTCCAAAACGAAAGCGACTGAACCACCTTTTGGATGGTGCTTTTGATAACGTATTTTGACCATAAACCCCATAAATTTTTTCACAAGACTGCGGTAGGCTATAAAATGTAGATAATTTTTGTAGAAATTTTAATAGTTTTGAAGACGCTCTAAATTAAGTCTAAATAAACGAATTCAAGCAATTTTTGCTTATCTACTATTGCCAAATGTTAGCTACGAATTGATGTAGGTATATTACCTGAGATGTGTGATTCTGAAGCCATCTAGGAAGAAAGAAGCTCAAAACTTTTTCGACTACCCAATAGATATCCATCTGTCTGTCCGTCAGTCCATCCACGCGTTATCTCGAGAACACTTTGAGATAGAGATTTGAAATTAGGTAGACAATGATTATATTAAAATTGCAGGATAAAATTGGAAAATGGGCTAATTTAGACAATTCCTTTATACTGCTGTCATATGAAACCTCCTGTTATATCAAGTAAAAGATTGTCCGGGCATAACTTCTGAATGGATGGACTGATTTGGATGAAACTTTTTTAGAGGACATTCGTGTGGTGGTGCCGTCGACTGACATGACTAGAAAATTCAAAAAGGTGGATCACTTCCGATTGCCAAACTTGATCGGAAGTGTACATTTTTTCCTCTAATTTTTCCGATCGTTGTGAAAATACGCCTATATAGGTTTTCGCTGATTTCGGATCTGTAGTCGAATTTTCTAAACTCAAAATGACCTAATATGATGGACAAAATTTTCTAATGTCAATAGAAGATTCACAAAATGGCGAATATGTAAGTTTTTGGGGTTGCTGCTTACGAACCTGACATTAACTTTTACGAATTCAGGATATCGGGTCCAATATGGCAGACAAATTTTTGATAATTGTATGGAATAGCCATGAAAACATGTAATATAGGTCCTTGGGGTCCTTGATTACGATTTTTAAGCTATATTTTAAAAATTTACATCCAATATCATCGAAAAATCAGTTTAATAGAGTGTTTGCGAAAGGAGAAGGTTACAAGCTTTTGGGATTGATGGCTTCAAACTTGACATTCATTTCTTACGAATTCAAGATGATGAATGCAATAAAAATTCCATAAATTGTGTGTAAACTCTGAACTGTACACTGTACTGGCGAGCTTTGTGAGTTTTAAAGGGAGATCAACTGTCCGAAGAAAGAAAGAATCAGGACAAAGAAAGGATCTAACGAGAAAACCAGTGAACAGAACGCTAAGTTGGCATTTCAAAGGAATCCTAATATTTTTTTAAAATATGTGACTAGAGAAGTAGGTACTTCCAAATCAGCGGTTCACAGGAACAAAGGGAGACCAAATTTAAAAACATCCAAAATGAAAAAAGTACCAGATGCCGAAAATGAGGAAAACGTGTGTAAAACGAGAGTTTAGAAACTTTGTAAGCAATTTTTAGAAAAATATTCGTGCTGTGTTATTGATGACGAAACATAGGGCCTGTTCACAAATGCAGTACTAAGTAACATATATGCAAAAGTTACACATGTAGACAATTACTTTATTCTTCAACAATTTCATTTTTTGAAAAAATTTCATAATAACTATGAACTATGATGATAATTCGGAAATTGGAAACTTCCTGATAATAGATTAACTACATGCATAATTTTTGCATAAGTTACTCAGTACTGCATTTTTGAAAAGATTTCTGACAAGCAGAAAAAGAATCAGGTCTCTATGTTGATAGTTATACACTACAAGCAACGGTACAAAATCGACCTCCCTTCCGGAACAATTTTTTGCTATTCTGAGTGCCATCTATCACCAGGTAGAATATTATACCAAACGGGAGGGACACCCTGTATATTGCGCAACTAATCTTCAAATGATGTTTGGAATTCTTTTGGATCTTACTGGTGTGAAATTCTCTTCTCCAGAGTCCTTTAGCTCTGTAGAAATCTGCTTTCAATTTAATGGGAATGTATCTGTAAGCAAACGAAAAAAGAGAAAAAAACATATTTTTGAATGATATTTTGAATGTCGATGACGTAACACTCTAAGCTCTACAGTCGTGTTGAAAAGATTTCACCTTACTAACAGGTCGAAACAATCTTATAGATATATTTTCTTATGTTCAGATATTTGCCCGTTTTTTTCTCAAATGTAAAACAAGTGAAAATAATATACCTTCGGTGTTTGTTTCTTTATTTTTGTAAAACTTAATTTGTCTAAAAGGTTATGTATACAGGGTGATACGCAATCGTGTGTTCCGACATATACCAATCGATTCTGTGGGGTGTCCTAATCAACATTTGTTCCGCGACCTTTCCGCTCTCCCTCTAGAATCACTCCTTTTCCATTATTTCTTAAATTGAGAATTTTTCGTCTTTGGAGGGAAATTCTCTTACTTAAAAGGTCCTGAATTCTGTAGAGAACATCGCAGGTCAATTATATTAGGCTTGTTAGAAGTCACACACTTTTAGCTTTCAAATCGTGGCCAATGCTCTCCAATCCATCCACAACTGTGAGAACCAGATACACTTTAATGTCAAACTTTCTGAAACTAAATAATATTAAAGTAAAAAATTCAATATTTATCCCTCGTACTGCAAAATTATCCCTCTGAGGTACTGTTATTTTTTTTTCTTTTTTTTCAAAAAAAGTTTGGCCCCTTAAGGGTTTTTTAAAAATCACGTCGATATTTTCAGTCATTCAGAAGATATTAACAGGAGGTGTTCAACGTGTCCACCCTTCTAAGAATGCATGCCCTAACTCCTGGGATACAGGGCCTTTGGATAGTGGCACCGAGATTTGTACTGCTCTTTACTCTCTTATAGGCCGAAGTTATTCTTTCTAACAATTGGTCCCTGGAATCAATTAGTCGGTAGTAGACTAGATCCTTTAAGTAGCCCCAAAAATAAAAGTACATATTTAGGATTGAGGTCAGGAGAACTGCGTGGCCATGAAATTGATCCTCCATGTCCAACCTAGTGGAAACTGTAGATATCATTTATATAACTGCGGACCTCGAAAAAGAAATGAAGAGAAACGCCGTCCTGTATAAAACCACCCAGACAAAATTTTAGTGAAGGTTTGTGAAAAGTGAAGAAGGGGCTATAGTTGTCTGAAACAGACATACGAATAAAATACTGCAAAATGGGAAAGTGTACTCCCGACGAGAGGTTTTGTGGCAAAGAATAATTTGCAAATGTTTCTCGAGTGTGGATTAGATATTCCTTCCGTCGTAAAGACGTAAGACGAGGAGTGATTTTAGAGAGGAAAGGCCGATCTCGGGACAAACGTTAATCAGGACAGTTCAGAGAATCGATTGGCATATGTTGGAACACACTTTTACCTATCACTCTGTATATAGCAAAATCTCGTCCGGTCGTCAGTTGTTGGCAACTCAATTTTTGTAAATTTCTTAGCATCAAAAATATTTTTATTTAGGAAAAACTACATTTTCAGATAAGTGTTTAATCATTTTCACAACAAATATAATGCAATGTAAATGTTGAAAAAAATATATATACAGGGTGTCCCAAAAAAGCCTGGAGGTAGAGCGTCCCTCAGGGAACCCAAATCACCCCCATGTATGTTCTACGATTTTTCTTAGTTTTAGAGTTATTACAAATTTTCGAAATTTTTCGCTAATTACGTGTTGTAAGGGATTTTTGGTCATAGCAGTCGAAGTAAATGATTTTTTCCCAGAAATAGCTTAACAGTGCACTTGTTGTATTCAAAAACATTTATTTCAATACACTTCAATACACTTCCTTTTGTCTAAAAAAATAATGTTTTTATTTTCTTTTACCAAAACAAAAACTAACCTGAATGTTCTATGGCAATTTTAAGAAAAAAGTTCCATAATTTTTTTTAAAACTAGTTCAAAAACTTTCTTAGTTCATTAATTTTACATGGTGCAAATTTTATCAAGTTATCTCAACGGCATCATACTTAAATTTCGATTCAGATTGTACTAAGTGTAAAATTTAACAATTTTAATTGGGAAGTAAAAATAACTAAAAGTGAGAATTAAATAAAAATAATTATTTTATTGTGAAAAATTACAAAAGCTTTTGAAAATGTCGACTTTCCTTTTCGACACATAACCGACAACGACGGAAAACAATTCTTTTTCAGTCTTAATCTACTTGACAAATCTGCCAAATTTCTGCATTCTTTAGAACCAACTCCTTGTAGTAGCCCCAAACAAAAAAATCAATTGAATTGAAAAATCTCTGACAAGAAAAGTATACAGTGTTAAAATTTGAATTTTGCTTTTAGTTTTTAAAAAACACATAAATTACTAAAAATGTTCAAATATTTTTATTGAAATATAAAGTACACACTTTTCGGTTAATGATGAAATAAAATGACCTCCTCTGCTAGCTCAGCAATATTATCATCCTTTTACCAAAATTTTCCATCCCATTTTGTTATAAATTCGGCCATGTTAGACCAACTTCTTGAATGATGTTATCTTTTACGTGTTGGATAATTTGAAGGTAATCCGAATAACCCCATAGGAAATTCTTGAAATTATTTTGTTACCAAATTTCAAAAGATTGTATGACATGGAGTTCCATCTTGCTAAAACCACATGCTTCTTTCATCAATATCTTCCAATTTGTTTCACAAAAAGTCACTAATCATCGTTCGGTATCGAGCTCATTCACAGTAACAGCATCACCAGCTTGATTTTCAAAAAAATAAGGACCAATTTTCCCACCAGACCAAAAAGCACACCAAACAGTCACTGTTTTCGGTTGTAATGGGTTTTCCAATATTTCCAATTTGACAGCTGACAGAAATTCCAGCGCATTCTAGTACAAAAAATTAAAATGGCCCTTTCTGTGGATTTCAAAAGCGGTCCTCTTAATCTCACAGCTGCACCTTTAAAAATCTTCTTAAATTCTTCCTAGTAGAGTACTAGGTACAAATGTCAATCTACTCGCTGGGAACTTCAAAAGAAGTTCTTTTTTGCAATGACATGGTAATGTAAAAATCAGGAAAGAGAGAGGTGAAAGTGAGATATCGCATGGTTCAAATTTAGCCCTCAGAAGAACTCCAAGATTAATTCTAGAACATTTCCCACTGGGTATGAATGAATGAATATTCCTTGATTCCTCTCTCTAGAGGAAACCTCGTCAAGTTCTCTAATGGGTCAAGCTCTAAGCTTTTATAATCACATAAATACATCAAAACTTCTCTTGAAATAAAACTGCGGAACTTTTTTTTATTTGTAAAAAAACTGACCCCTACCAACAATCTAGTGTTAAAATGAATAATTAGTAAAAGTGTCTGTAAGATAGTAATGAATTTAGTTTAATAACTAGTCTAGACAACAACTAAACCTTAGCATAGATTTCTTAACTATCAACCAAATCTAGAATAAATATTTCATCTGTGTAGTACCTAGCAAGTAGGGTCTAGCTGTTAGTCAGTTAGCCAGTTAGTCAGTCCCCCGTCGCTAGACTAAGTGAAAGCTAATAAAATGTTAACCGAGTAATTCGGGTGTTTCATTTACCACATGGCGCAGTCGGTGTTCGAATAAAGCAGGCGTTTGAATAAAGAAAACTATGGAAAATGTGATCGGAGAAAAGTTGTAATCAGAAATGTAAACCAAATTGTTTAAATGTATGGGACGAGTTAAATCTACTGAAAAAGCTAAAATAACTAAACCACGTGGGCGTCCACGTTCACCCAAGAACGTTAGGTTTGTATATATCAGTAAAACTATGGATTGCGTGAAGAAAGTGGAGAAACTTTCCCTTGAAGGAAATGTTGCCGAAAATTGGCGTAATTTTTATCAAAATTTCGATATTTTTTCTACGGCTATTGAACTGGACAAAAAAGATGAGAAGGTAAAAATCGCAGTGTTCTTGAATGCTTTTGGACCAGAGGCAGTACAGGCATTCAACGCATTTAAAATCAGTGAAGCAGACAAGAAAAACTATGAAAAAGTTGTTGAAGCTTTCAAAAATTATTGTGAGCCCAAATGTAATGAAGCTTCATTTTTCATAGTCGGAAACAGTCTCCAGGAGACTTGGACTTGGACCTCAAAAAACAAGCACAAAAGTGCAATTTCGATAACCAAGAATCACGAATGATTAGAGACCGCATCGTTTTTGGAATAACTGATAAGCAACTTCAAAAGAAGTACCTTGAAACTGAACAGCAGACTCTTGATAAAGCGATTGAAATGGGTGGAGCGGCCGAATTATCAAAAATTCAAAGTAATGACATACAGCGAGCACAGGGGTCTTCATCTGGTATAGATGCCATCACAGCATCCAGTAACACAAAGTATGCGACAAACAATGCGAAATACAGCCAGTCACCGAATGTGAGAAAGCAGAAGCCAGTATTTAAAGATAAGAATTGTTTCAATTATTCAAATAATTTAGGATTTAGGTCTAATAATTTGAAAAACACTTTTAGGCAAAGTACAAATATAGTAGAAAACAATCAAAGAAGTAGTTGTGCACAGTGTAAGCAAAGTCATGTTTATGGTAAAACATGCAGAATTTTCGGCAAGAGTAATCACTTTTCAGTAGCATGTAAGATTAAACAGGTACGTTCGTTACATATGTCTGAAGATGAACCATTATTTATCAATACAATAACAAATTGTGACAAAAATAGCAATGAAAGAAATACTAAATCGTCCTTCAACAAATCGTAGTTCAATCCAGAAAAATAACTTTTAAATTAGACACAGGAGCGGAAGTAAATGTACATCCACTTTATATAATCAAAAACTTGAATAAGGTCAAAATAAACGAAACGAGAATTATTCTAGAAGCATATGGTGGAATGAAATTAAAAACAATCGAAAGTGGTAGCAATCTTTTCTAATATATAAATCAGGATTTGATTTATATTTTACATATCCCATTTGCCGATTAGACAGCAGCTACAGTTCTCGTTTAATTTCAAAGTAGAACTCATTTAAGGATTCGAAATTGTAATTTAGCACCAGTTTTGCAACAAGGTGTAAACAAAAATATTTAAAATTTACTATTTCGATTTGAATGGTACTTCTATACGTTTTGGGCAGCTAATATGACCACAATTGTACCCTTACAACA